>BMAC01000377.1:455269-508900 GCA_014905375.1 Phtheirospermum japonicum
TTTTGCATTATTTAAATTAGCATCACATATAATGTAATATAGCGGTTCCTAAAGTTCCCACACAGGGATTTGGTTCTCACATGATCATAATCATATATATATATATATATATATATATATATATATATATATATATATATATATATATATATATCACATTTATGCTGCTCCAAAATGTCTGTCATCTATCCAATATTATTATGTTCAATAATTCTATTATCTACAAGCCATACAATCATTTCTGATTGTGATTCTTGCTATATGCATCAATATTTAAGGAGAAAAATTGATGATCAGAAATTTGAGCAGAAAAACACAAGATTATGGGAGTTAATGAAAAATCAAACACATGGGTTTAGGTGAAATTGCTTTATGATTTGGTTTCTTCCATCAGTGATAAGTGCACAGTAGTTAATCAATCCAAGAACCAGGAAAGAAGGTTGATCATAGAGAAATGGACGGCTCTGATAAAAGGGACAGCTTAGAAATGGGTTGAAACAAATTGAAACAGTGGTTTTTGAGAAGTTGGTAGTTTTAACTAGACGCTTACTTTGTTTTGTCTCAATATCTGATTATCTGAATGTGATTTTGAACATGGAAACCATGTGCAGATAAGATGTTGCATTAACCTGAAATGTTTTGGAGTATGTATGTGGGGATGCAATTAGCTGCACCGAGTGTTGTGCAATCACGTTTTTGTCTCCAATATCTGATTATGCTGAATGTGATTTTGAACATGGAAACCATGTGCAGATAAGATGTTGCATTAACCTGAAATGTTTTGGAGTATGTATGTGGGGATGCAATTTAGTTGCACCGAGTGTTGTGCAATCACGTTTTTGTAAACACCATGGACAAATTGTTGCGGCGTGTCCTTTGTTGTGCATTCTGTGTTTGTCAAACACTGATGAGGGCAACGCATCGGATCGAGACGTGTTAGAATTTACCTAATTGTTTGTGTTTGACTCGATCTTTATGAGTTGTGATTTGGAGCATTTGGAAGGGCTCAATTTGGGGAAGTCTTGATATCGTCTCACTATTTAAAACCACAGCTAGGGTTGAACGAGCCGAACCGAGTCGAGTTTGGAGAGTTTAAGCTTGCTCGTTTATTATCGAACTCGAGCTTTCTTTAACGAACATATCGATGGCTCGCGAGCTTTTTCGAGTTTAATCGAGCCTAAATGAGCTCAAAAGATATTAATTATTAATTAAGTTATTCTTTACTTTATTACAAAAATAAAATAAAATATTTTTTACAGTATATATTATACCTACTAAGATACGTAAACAAATAAATTTATATATATATATATATATATATATATATTTGAATATTTTTCATATGAACAAGTATAAAAATTATAATTAAAACCAAATTATGTGTTTAATTTATATGAGTTTAATAAAGAACTCACTCTAGAACTCACTAACGAACTTGCTCACGAGCTAACGAGACGAATACCATGAATTTAGAGTTTGCTCGTTTATTATACGAGCCTTTTTAAACGAGCTCGAACGAGCTTTTATCGAGTCGGGTAGCGAATAGCTTACGAACTATTTGGCTCATTTACACCCCTAACCACAGCCCATAGAAATGGGTTAGTCCTAAAACTCAAAAACTGAGTTAACCAAAAACTTGATCTGGTTTTTGTGCTGTAATAGCTGAATTTGTATTAGGTGCACTATGCATGCATTTCAGGAGCTTATTTCCTCAACCTAAAGACAGAAAAAAGAGTGTATGCTGTATGTCTCTTTACACTTGCTTAACAACTTTCCTTATCATATTGATTTTTTTAGGCTATATAAGGAATGGGCTAAAACTTAACGACTCCTAGCAGAAATATTCTTTTACTTAATTATATTTATTGGACACTACTTGTCTGAATTTATTTTAAAATAATTCGTCATGTTGAAAAAAAAACTGATTAAATTAATTAGAAGGATTAATTGTATGCTAATTAGTTCAGATGCAGCTGAATGAAAATTCACAACCAATATGGGTTGAGCTCATACTAGAATGCAAATGGTAGTGTCACTTCTTGTGGCTGACGCTCTCTTTCACGGAGCTTTTCTCTTGGCAGCAGACGCACTGCATAGATTTATTTTCCTCTTTCGTCTGATACTGAAGCTCATAGAAATGGCAAATGAAGGGACATCGTCTACTCCTGCTACTGAAGTCAGCGACGATGCCAAAGCGAATAGCAGTATTGGTGCTGTAGTTGAGAGGCTTGAAGGGAACTTGAACAAATAGGATATGTTTTGGTAATTAAATCATATTCTTATAAAATTTATTTGTTGAAGTCTAAGAATTTAGATTGTTTGCATGGTAGCTGTAACTTACGAATATTGGTGGAGAATACTGATATGAATTTAAATTTTATCCCTTTTATTTTTTCTGTTTTGGATGATATATACTCTTTTTTTTTTTTAGAAATTATTGTCATAATGCTACCTTTTTTTTAAAAAAAAATTAAGAATGCAACTGGTATTAAATGATTGAAAAAATGGTTGAAAGGGTAAATATGTAATTGGTCATATAATCCCTTTTAGTCAGTATTAACAAACATTAGATTTGAAATCTTATCCCAACCCCACCACAAATGCAATCAAAGGAAACAAACAACTAATTATTTTATATATACAGTACAATCCTTCGCGATGGGATAAATCTGTTATTTTCCATCCGATTTTGCAAACACAGCCTTAGTAGATCTCATTCTCAATCAATCCCCAGTTCTTGTCTCTATTCCACTGCTAATCAACACCATAAATTCAAAACTACCCTCTACTAAGGTTCGTTAAAATAAGAGATGCCTTTTTATAACTCAGTTTTAAGACTTACTCGGCAAATCACAACCATGATAGGCCTTGTTTACTTAGTTATGGGTCACCATCCTGTGCAACACGTCGTGCGTGATGGAGTTGCTCCATGGTGGCGTGGCTCCGTTAGCTCTGAGGAACTTTCAATTACTCGTCACCAGCTTCACATTGAGCTCTTCATTTACCAGAAACTGGTTTATATTAAGAGAGATTATAAAATAAAAATATAAACACCTCCAAAGCTACATTGGCATCCCGAATAGCAGCAATTGGTTTCTTCATTTTGATGTACACAGTAGCTGTATATCAACAACAAAATTCACATATGAGAATGGGGCTTAAGAAAATAGCACATCCTAATAAAGATATCAAAGAAAAACAAAAAAGGAAAAAAATAATGTAAATTATAAATAAACCATTGCGTACTTAGCGAGTGTTTGGCTTAAATTACAAATTCTTAAGCATTGTATAACATGTTTTGAAAAAGCTTATAAGCATTTTTTAAGAAGTTGGGATCCCAACATTTTTTACATTTAATTCATTTTTTCGAAATAAAAAATGAAAAAAGTATTTCGACTTTTTTGTAACTTATTTCAAAATAATAACTAACATCCTATAAGTTCCAAAAACAAACTTGACAGTGAAATGAAAATATACAAATTCAAATTAAAAAAAAAGTTATAAAGATTATATTGTATGGAATTCTAATTTGAGTTAGTGTGGTTCATACAAAGAAGCACCAGTAGTGAGTTCAATCAAGGAATGAGGCAAAGGCATAAAAGGCCAATAATCCCTGTAAAACAACGCAATCAAGAAAGATTATGATTTGGCATCATCATGTGTTTAGTATTGTAACGGGTAAAAAAGATTATTAATAATTAATACCTCAACATCAGCCTTATGATGTCTCTTCAAGGTCTGGATTATAAACCTAGAAGCTTCTTCAGGTGATTTAGGCGGTGGTTTTGTTTCTCTACATGCCTCGGAAAGCTTCTTGTACCTTTATTTCATCAAAATCGCCTTAATCGGTGTTGAACGCTTATACTTTTTAGGGAAGTGATTTTTATTGCTATAACATAGTTTTTAGTTAAGAATTTGCGAATGGAAGCTGGAATTGATTAAGTAGCAAAAATGTATTTAGTGGATAAGTTTGTAAAAGTCGAACGACAGTAGAATCATAAATCTAAAGCACCCTTTGATTATAAATTGTAATTAAATGAAACATAATCACAAGCACAAGCTGGTAGTTGCAATAAACAAAAAAATGTGACTTATTTTTTTATTTACAGTTGAAAGCTGAGAATCACTTTTTTTTTCTTTTTGTGTTTGCAAACACTCTACATATCATGTTTATTAATAAAAAATTAACTATTAGATGTGAAGCTATATCCATTAAGTGATTACCAGTTGGCCTGAGCTTTTCTGGATGACACAACACGCTTACCGAGTTCTAGAGGCACCTAAAAACCCCAAAAAACAAAACAAATGAATAAAATTATCTCAGGCCCACAACACTTCAAAATAACTCCAAAATAAAGCAGACTTAAGCTCAAAGCTTAATAATGTACTTGTATTTTTTTCAAGAATCAAATAGTAAGTTCAACCCGATTTCCTTAAAAGTTGAACATCAACCCAAAATAAATCAATTCCTAACCAAAAGCCATGGCCAAAAACTGGAAAAAAAATACAACAAACAGAAAAATTAAACAATAAACCACATCCACCCTCATTACTAAACATCCAGGAAGAGTGCAAAGCGATTAATTTTTTTAATTAAAAAATTGGTTATGTTCCACTGCTAATCATGTTCCACTAAAAAATCTAAGACTTACCGAATTTTATTGGTATTTGGCCAAAATAATATTTATAGGAAATACATTAAAGACTACGTGATTCTCGATATCAAGTGGCTGGCCGTCTCTAAGCATGAAGGTCTGTGAGTTGAAAATCCGACTCTAAAATTTCTCAAGCTTTTGAGAATCTACCCGATACTTGTAGCCTCCATCCCTATTGAAGCTAATAAGGACCATGTTTACTTCAAGAGGACTTGAAATGGAATGTAATATATAATATATATATATATATATATATATAATATAAATATATATATATATATATATATATATATTTAAATATGAATTAAAAAATTTGTTAGTTTGAAAAAAATATACAAAAATGTGTTGGGACGCTCATGGAAATAGCGTCCCGCTCACAATCTAGAAGGTACCAATAATAACCGTTCTAGAATGCGAGCGGGACGCGATTCCCAGGAGCGTTCCAGGACCTAAAGTGACATTCTAAAAGGTAGATATAAATAACCGTTCTAGAATGTGAGCTGGACGCCATTCCAAGAGCGTCCCGCACCTAAAGTGACTTTCTACTCTTTTTGGGGGCTGAAATGAAAAAAAAAATACTTTCACAAAATTAATAATTTTCTCATTTACAAATAAAATCAATTTCATTAAATAATTAACAACTAAACAAAAACCAAATAAATTCGAATTTTCACATAATTAATGATTTCTCACAAAATAAACAAATTAAGACTTTTTTTCACATAATTAATAATTTCATATAATTTATTTTTTCACATAATTAAGAATTTTACACAAAATAAATCAATTGACATATTAACAAATTTAATTTATTCATATAATTAATAATTTCATCACAAATCAATAAATTTAAATTTCACAAACATATAAATGATTAATTATGTGAAAAAACTTAATTTATTTATTTTGTGAGAGTCCAGCTCGCAGCCCGCTCCGAAGACAACGAACTGCAGAAAACCTGCGAGGAGCTAACTACACAAAACGAACAGCAAACAAAACAGCTCTCTCTGACGCAAGGCAAACTGGACGAAGCCCGCAAACGTCTAAGTGCAAGCGAGGAGGAGAATGGCCTCCTAAAAAGTCAAGTGGCCAGCCTAAAGGATGAGACAACTCGCATGGCCAACGAACTTCGAGAATAGGTAAAGAAACTTATTGAGGTCGTGCGAACTAAAGAGAACACATCCAGGCAGCTCGCGAACAGGGCATCACTGAGGGTCATGAGCGGGGCATAATTGAGGGTCGCCGAACCTTCCTAGTGAGCGAGGTGGACCAAAAATTCATAAGTTCGTACCGGGAGGAGCTGATCAAGGCCTTCAGACGGTCAACCTTATACCTCGGCAAGATGACCGTGGGGAGCAGAGAATGGGTTTGTAAAGCTATAGGGATAGTGAAAGAACAGCTCGCAGCCATGAACGTCACCTACAACCCGGACGTGAAGGCCATTGTCGATCAAATGACCCCCTTCAGCACCTGGAAAGGCGATATGAAGCAACCCCTGGATGCCAGCTGGTGGTTATCATGTCAAGGTCGGGCCATCCTATCTGCCAAACTCTCATCCGAACTAGACGCGCCAGCTGAAGATAGGCTCCCCATTGCCGAACCCCCTACTGCAGAACCAAGCACAAAAAACCCTCTACCTGCAGCTTCTGAAAAAACTATTTAAGAGACCTGTATAATTACTTTATTATTCCGTAAACACTTCTTTATTTTATTCAATATATGCATAACTTAATTTCCAAACACCTGCAAACATGCACTTAAAATTCATAAAAAACTGCCAACTTTACTCATGACCAATTAATACAGGTCGCTTGAGATCTCATCCAATCGCGATTCATCTAAAGAAATTGCGAGATCGTAAGAACAATCAAATCACATCGCATAGCAATCCAACCATACAAAATACATTAACTCGCATAAAATAATTATTCAATCAAAACATGTAAGTCGAGCGTTTAGCTCGCATAAAATAATTATTCAATAAAAAACATGTAAGTCAAACATCTCAACCACTTAACTATAGAGAACAAAATAGCTCGCGAAACTTCATTTATTATATTTCTCAAAACACAAACTTCATGCGGAAGAAGTGCCCTCCGGTCCAGAGATAGCTTCTCCCGTCACAACAACACAACAACTCGTACTTTCACATCGCCACAAACTCTTATGCGGGAGAAGCGCCCTCCGGTCCAGAGATAGCTTCTCCCGCCACAACAACACAACAACTCGCACGAAACATACTTTCTCATCACAACCAACTCTTGTGCGGGAGAAGCACACTCCGGTTCTTAGATAGCTTCTCCCGCCACAACAACACAACAACTCGCATAAAACATTTCCACATCACAACCAACTCTCGTGCGGGAGAAGCACACTCTGGTCCAGAGATAGCTTCTCCCGCCACAAAAACCAACAGCTCGCATAACACACTTTCTCATCACAACCAACTCTTGTGCGGGAGAAGCACACTCCGGTCCAGAGATAGCTTCTCCCGCCACAACAAAACAACAACTCGCATAAAACACTTCCACATCACAACCAACTCTTGTGCGGGAGAAGCGCACTCCGGTCCCAGAGATAGCTTCTCCCGCTACAAAAACACAATAACTCGCATAAAACACTTCCACATCACAACCAACTCTTGTGCGGGAGAAGCGCACTCCGATCAAGAGATAGCTTCTCCCGCCACAACACACAATGATCCGCCCTCTATGCATAATACTTCTTCAAGTGACTCACATTCCAGCTCCTAGGCAAGACTTTTCAGCTGCATCTTCCAGTATATAGGCTCCACCTCGCAACACTTTTATCACTTTGAATGGACCAATCCAGTTCGGCTCTAACTTTCTAGTCATCCGCAAGGCATCAGCTCGCCTCCACACCAGACTGCCCACCTAAAAACAGCGACGCTTAACTCGTCTATTGAAAGCAGCTTGTATCTTTTGCTTATAACACTCAACCCGAGCTGCCGCTCTATCTTGTATTTCATCAATTGTCTCAATCGCTCCCCGAGATAATATTTCATTTTCTTCCACATCGAACGTTGCCAACCGCTGCGAGCCTCCTACTATCTCAGCTGGAATAACCGTGTCCATCCCATACACCAAACTGAATGGTGACTCCCCCGTGGAGGTTCGAGGAGTTGTCCCATAGGCCCACAAAATGGATGCGAGCTCCTCTTCCCAAAGCCCGCCTATTTTTTCCAACCGCAGCTTAAGACCCTGCAAAATTATATGGTTAGTGACTTCCACTTGCCCATTAGTTTGGGGATGTGCCACAGAAGCAAACTGCTGCTTCATCCCTATCTCCTTGCACCACTTCCGTATCTTTCTTCCATTGAATTGGGTCCCATTATCTGACACCAGAACTCGTGGTACTCCAAACCTTAAAAATATGTTATTAAAAATAAAATCTATCATACGCTGCTCGCTTATCCCTGTAACTGCTTCGGCCTCCACCCATTTTGTAAAATAATCAATCGCCACTACTAGATTCTCCTTGTTGCCCGGGGTTTTTGGAAAAGGACCCACAATATCAATTCCCCACTGCGCAAATGGGCACGGCGAGCTCATTGTCATCATCTCCTCAGCTGGTATATGAATGACCGGAGCATGCATCTGACACTTCTTACACGCTCTCACAAGCTCGCTAGCCATATTCTTCATTCCTGGCCAAAAGAAACCAGCCCGCAACGTTATGCCTACTAACGCCTTTCCCTTCACATGATCGCCACAATACCCCTCATGTATCTCCTTTAACACTTCCAATCATCTCTCTTTGGCTAAGCACTTCAGGAAAGGTCCGAAACATGACTTCTTACATAATTCCTCATGTATCACACAAAAACGAGCTGCTGTTCTAGTCTCCTTCGTCTTTAATTTTTCTGCGCCCTCCTTTGCTTTGACAAGGACCTCCCATATAGGTGTGCGCCAATCATCTTTTTCTTTAATCTCCCTAACCTCTTTTCCTTTTTTCACGCTACTATGGTCTAACTCCATTAATTTGATTTTCCGAGTATCACAAGTCCCCAGTGCTCCTGCTATCCGAGCGAGTTGGTCCGCCCGAACGTTCTCAGCTCGCGGTAAGTGCTCCAGTTTAAATTCCTCAAAATGTGCTGCCTCTTCCCGTAACTTACTCAAATATACTGCCATCCGTTCTTCCTTAGCTTCAAAGGAACCACCGAACTGACAGGCTATCAACTGAGAGTCCGTATATGCCCATAACTTTTGTGCTCCCAGGTCGTGTGCCATCTTGATACCCTGCAACACAGCTTCGTACTTGGCCTCATTATTGGATGCCTTATATCCCAGCTTAATTACAAACTCCAAATCTTCCCCTTCCGGGATGGTTAACACAATACCCAATCCTGCTCCCGACACCATAGTCGAACCATCGGTATATAGCGTCCACGCTTTCACCTTCTCGCTCGCATTAGCTGGTCGTGCCATCTCCTGCAAAAAATCTGCTAACACCTGCGCCTTGATAGCTACTCTTGGCTCATAAATCACATCGTACTCGCTCAGCTCTACCGCCCACTTCACCAGTCGTCCGGACACGTTCGGGTTACTCAAAACCTTCTTAAGAGCTAAGTTCGTACGTACCCTCACCTTATGACTTAGAAAATAAGGCATCAATTTTGTTGCTGTACAAATCTATGCGAAGCCACCCTTCTCCAATTCAGAATACTTCAACTCAGCTCTCCGTAACATTCTGCTAATATAATAAATAGGCCTTTGCGTGCCTGCCTCTTCTCTGATCAACACTGAACTTACTGCGACCTCTCCCACCGATATATATAAGAACAGGTCCTCTTCGGACATTGGCTTAGTCAATAGTGGTATCTCACCCAATTACTTCTTTAATTCTTCAAATGCATCTGCAGCTTCTTTCGTCCACTCGAACTTGGATCTTTTGCGAAGCGCCCTAAAAAATGGTACACCTCTCTCTGTCGACCTGGAAATGAAACGACTAAGACCTCCAATCCGACCTATAAGCACCTGAACGTCACGCACTGTGCGAGGATGTGGCATCTCCAAAACAGCTCGCACTTTCTCTGGGTTAACATCAATTCCTCGTTCCGTCACCATGTATCCCAGAAACTTCCCAGATCGCACACCGAACGCACACTTCTTGGGATTAAGTTTCATCCCAAACTGTCTTAAAATAACAAACGTCTTCCGCAAGTCCTCCACATGGGATTCCACTTTCTTACTCTTGACCAACATATCATCAACATAGACTTCCATGGTGGATCCCAACTGGTCTTTAAACACTCGATCCACCAATCTCTGATAGGTCTCTCCTGCATTCTTCAAGCCAAAGGGCATAGACACAAAACAATAGGTTCCCGTAGAAGTGACAAAACTCACTTTGGGCTGATCTTCTTTTTCAAAGGGTATTTTGTGATACCCCTGTGAGGCATTACATCATGCTCAACAACTCACACCTTGAAGTAGAGTCTACCAATTGATCAATTCGCGGTAAAGGGTAATGATTCTTCGAACAAGCTTTATTTAGATCGCGAAAATCTATACACATCCTCCAATTTTATGTCGGCTTTGTCACCATCATAACATTAGACAAATATTCAGGGAATTGAATCTCCCTTATGTGGTCGACCTTCAACAATTTATGTACTTCTTCTTCAATTACCTTATCCAGCTCTGGCCCAAAATGTCTCCTCTCCCGCTTCACCGACCTCGCCTCCGGATCCGCATTTAAATGATGCTGCACAACCTCCGGGGATACCCCTGTTAACTCTCCATCCCCAAACGCAAATATATCCAAAAATTCTCTTAATAACTTTATCTGCTCGCCCTTCAGTACTTCAGGTATTAAAGTCCCCACCCTTGTAGTATACTCTGGGCGATCTTCTTCTAATGAAATTTCTATCAGTTCTTCATTTGGTTGAACATAGTTCTCCCGTTCCTTCATCTTTTTTGCACTAAGTACTCCCTCCGGCTGTTCGTCACCCCTCTCGCGTTTATTCTCTATCAACCTTTTCCTGACTGCCAGCTGATAACATGATCTCGCGACCTGCTGTTCTGCGATGACTTCCCCTACTTTGTCACCCACTAGATACTTGATGCTCATGTGATAGGTCGATTTTACTGCTCGGAACGCATTGAGGGCAGGTCTCCCTCATATTTCATTATAGGCCGACCTCCCTCGGATGATTAAAAGCTTGAAACTCTTCTCCACTCGCGACCCCTCTTTTCCCAATCCCATAGTCAGCGTCAGCTCGCCCTCGGTATTCACCTGTGCTCCATTGAACGCGTATATGAGCGTATTCATGGATCGCACCTTTTTATCTAATTCCATCTGCTTGAGACAATCTGTATATATGATATTTACTGAGCTCCCGTTATCCACAAAGATTCTGCCGACTTCGTATCCTACAATCTCAGCCTCGATTACTAACGCATCATTATGATCTTCCTGTAGCCCGTGTCGGTCATTAGGACCAAAAGAGATGACCGGTCCTATCATTTGAGATTGTCGGCTCACACTAGTGACCTCCCACATTCCTAAGCGAGCTGACTTAACTTGTTTTTTCTGCGCAGTATTGGAATCACCATCTGTCGGTCCGCAGAGATCATGTTTATCCTTCCCTTGTTCCTTCGTGGACCATTACGTCCCTGATTCCCCTGTTGTAATTGCCTCGCGACCTGATCTTGGGGTGGATCTCTTGGTGGTGGTGGAGGCAACGGTCGCTCCTGTTCTTTTAGTTCTCTATCTCTATAAATCACTTCCTTGAGATGTCCAACTTTTATAAGTCTTTCTATCTCCTCCTTGAGGTGCCTGCAATTTTCAGTAAAATGTCCATAATTGTTATGAAACCGACAAAAGGAATTGGTCCTGGGGTGTGTAGGAATTGGCGTACGATCCTCCGGCCACCTTATGGCACTGGGTACCAAGCGCTCTATAATAGAAAATACTTTAGCCCTCGGATAGGCCAATGGAGTGAAATCTTCATTCTACCAGTTCCGCACGTTCGTCTCTTGCTTCCTACTAACTTCTGCATTTGAGGCCAAGAGCCCGCGCACTACCCTCCTAGGCTCTATCCTTGATTCCCTTCTAAAATCACTTCTCTCTACACTTCCTCCCCGATCCACGACCTCTCGACCAAAACGCGTCTGGTGCTCTTCCTCAGCTTCCTCTACCTGTATATACTTATGACACCTTGCCAAGACCTCGTCATATGTCCGAGCTTCTTTCTTAACCAAGGATTTATGTAAATACTCCCTCCTTAATCCCTGGTGCAAGGCTCCAGCCTTCATTTCATCAGTGGCAACAGGTACCTCCAGAGTGGTGCTGGTAAAACTGTTAATATATTACTTTAATGTCTCATTGGGTCGCTTCTCTATAGTGAAAAGCGACTGTGCCGTTTTCGCGCTCTGCCGCACACAAACTGCTTGAGAAAAGCAGCTCGCAACACCTGATAACTAGTAATTCTTCCTCGCGGCAACTGATAGAGCCAGTTTTGCGCGATTCCTCTCAAAGTGGATACAAAGGCTCGACAAGCCACAACATCCGTGTAATTATGCAACATCCTGGACATCTCAAAAAGCTGCAAATGCTCAATTGGATCCGTCATTCCCCGATACTGTATTTCTAACGCTTTATACCCCTTAAGCACAACGGACTGTAACATATCTTCCGAGAAGGGGTGTCCTTCATCTCCGTCAAGTTTCTATCCTTCCACTCATTTCTGTAATTTTATCATAGCCTCGTGCAAATCTCTAAAAGCCTTACTCTCTGGTCCCATCTCGTTTCCACCATTCCCTTCACTATATCCACTGCGATTCTTACGAGGCTTCTCCTTAGATTCACCATCCGTCTCCGAAGTCTGGGTTTTGCTTTCGCTAGTATGTTTATCATGTCGGCGACCTCGTCACTGGAAATGACTTCGTTTCACCTTCACTCCCTTCCCCTTGCGCTTGTGAGTTATGGACGCAGTAGAGCTGGATGTGTCCTCGTACTTACGTTTACTTCGACCCCTTTTTCCATGAGAAACCTTCTTGGATGGAGACCTCTCATTCTGTTTTGCCTTCTCGGTTACCAGCATCTCCTCCCACTCACTATTAAGATCATCCTTCTTCTCTTTCCGAGTACCCATCCCGCTATCTAGATACCTATGCAATTCCTCTTGTTTCTACAAGGGCACAAAATCCATAAGCCTCTCTAGGAATCCCTTGTTGATTTGACAAGGCTTATCCTTGGGCAAGTCCTTCCATTCTTTCGTTCCTATATGGATTACTTTCTACGCCACTACCTCCAACGTCCTCAAGCTTTCCATTGGTTCCTTTACCTCCCAACGCTTTGGGGAGGGTGGTGGTCCACCCTCCAAGCCCTGGAATGTCGGATCCACTTGGGGAGGTGTCCGCCCACCTCTTATCACGTCCTCTCCATCAACGTCCACCGCCCTGGTCTTCTTTGGTTGTTTGTCCGACTCAGAGCCATAGTGCAGGGTCCTAGGTATTATGTTATCCTTCATGTTTAGTTTACGAGATTTCTCACGCCTTTCGCTCAAGGACTTGTTGTCCCTCTTTCCTACAGACGACGCCAATTTGATAAGTCCAAAAAGTTGGGTTACCAAATATATGGGGTACTAACCTCAAAATAGATATCAACGACCTGAACTATCTTCTGAATATGTTATAGCGACTTGCTAAACCTTCAACGAACCTCCTAGCAACCTCGCTGGTCCTGCAAAACAGCGCCTTGAACGGGTCGGATTTCGAGCCCGTTAAGACCTTTCGATGCTTAAGTCAAAAGCAAGTTCAAAACACTCAATCCTTCTACTAAAACAAGACAAGATGCGATTATGATACGATAAGAAATAATGAGAGGTAGACACCTCCTTTTATAGAGATAAGAGGAATCCCCCCGCCTAGGGTTACCTTCTTCCATCACAATTCCATAAATATCATGACTCTGCCACCGCCTCAATATTAGRRTTTCTCCCATATAGTAAGTTCCCATAAACAATAAACCTTTCATTAAATTACCATAATAGGCCTGAGCTTGTTATAACCCACCAGGGCCCCAAAGACCCATTCACACCAAGCCCATGAACGAGATCCATCTTTCAACACAAAACATAAGAGGTCGCGACCCTATATGAAAACTCATCCTCTTACTACAGGTGGCTACTCTATAAAACCAGCTCGCTTACTTCTCAAAAACATTATCCAGCTCGCTCATCCCCCAGAGGAACACCCTCTCCAGGAAATGAGGTCGCCTTCCACAAATATTCACACATATCACATAATTTTACTCATGGACATTTAGGTCCGTATCAATTCATATCTTGAAAATTTGTTGAACGACAAACATGTTGCTGAGTTTGTTAAGAAGAACCCATTCGGTCAACAAATGTTAACTAATTCGTGCTGAAATTCACAAAGGCGGGCTAAGACCTTCGACTCCGCTCCTCCCCTCCAGTCAGCTCTCCTGTAACATATCTTCCGAGAAGGGGTGTCCTTCATCTCCGTCGAGTTTCTCTCCTTCCACTCATTTTTATAACTTTAGCATGGCCTCGTGCAAATCTCTAAAAGCCTTACTCTCTGGTCCCAGCTCGTTTTCACCATTCCCTTCACTATATCAACCGCGATTCTTACGAGGCTTTTCCCTAGATTCACCATCAATCCCCGAGGTCTGGGTTTTGCTTTCACTAATATATTTATCATGTCGGCGACCCCGTCGCTGGCAATGACTTCGTTCCTCTCTTTCTCCCTTCCCCTCGCGCTTGTGAGTTATGGACGCGGTAGAACTGGATGTGTCCTCGTACTTACGTTTACTCCGACCCTTCTTTCCATGAGAAACCTTCTTGGACGGCGACCTCTTGTTATGTTTCGCCTTCTCGGTTATCGGCATCTCCTCCCACTCGCTGTTAAGATTATCCTTCTTCTCTTTCCGAGTACCCAGCCCGCTAGCCAGATATCTATGCAATTCCTCCTGTTTTTCCAAGGGCACAAAACCCATAAGCCCCTCTAGGAATTCCTTGTTGATTTGACAAGGCTTATCCTTGGGCAAGTCCTTCTATTCTTTCGTTCCAATATGGATTACTTTCTACGCCACCACCTCCGGCGTCTTCAAGCTTTCCATTGGTTCCTTTCCATCCCGACGCCTTGGGGAGGGTGGTGGTGCACCATCCAAGCCCTGGAATGTCGGATCCACCTGTGGAGGTGTCCGCCCTCCTTTTATCACGCCCTCTTCATCGACGCCCGCCGTCTTGTTCTTCTTTGCTTGTTTGTCCGATTCAGAACCATAGTGCAGGGTTCTAGGTATTATGTTATCCTTCATGTTTTCTTTACGAGATTTCTCACGCCTTTCGCTCAAGGACTCGTTGTCCCTCTTTCCCACAGACGGCGCCAATTTGATAAGTCCAAAAAGTTGGGTTACCAAATATTGGGGGTACTAACCTCAGAATTGAGATCAACGACCTGAAATATCTTCTGAGTACGTCACAGTGACCTGCCAAGCCTTTAACGAACCTCCTAGCGACCTCACTGGTCCTGCAAAACAACACCTTCAGACGGATCGGTGATCAGACCCGTGAAGTTTCCTTCTCTCATCATAATTCCATAAATATTACAACTCTACCACCGTCTCTGAATTAGGATTTCTCCTATATGTTAAGTTTCCATAAACAATAAACCTCTCATTAAATTACAAGAATAGGCCTAGGCCTACTACCGTATAGCCCACCAGGACCATAAAAGCCCATCCACACTAAGCCCATAAAACGAGCTCAGACACTGCACAATACATAAGAGATCGCGACCCTATATGAAAACTCATCCCCATACTACAGGTCACTACTCTATAAAACCAACTCGCCCACTTCTCTACAAAAACCATCCAGCTCGCTCACTTCCTAGAGGAACACCCTCTCCAGGAAATGAGGTCGCCTTTCACAAATACTCACATATATAAAATAATATCACGTATGGACATTTTGGTCCGCATCAGATATTTATTACCTGATTGGGTGGTAGAAATGTGAGAAAAAAAGCATAGGGCTGTCACTGTGCAGATCTGAGACATAGCTGGTAGTTTCTTGATAGAGCCATCATCATAATTACATATGCAAAATATATTTGGACATAAAAACATGAATTTTCATGAAATGGTGGATATGGAGATTTTTGTGAGGAATTTGGGGTCTGTGTGAAATGAAAGAAGGAAATGTGAATTCTTTTATTATTATTATTATTATTATTATTATTATTATTATTATTATTATTGTTGTTGTTGTTGTTGTTATTATTATTATTTGGGTTTGTGTGTGAGGGGGGGGGGGGGGGGGGGGGGGGTGATTAAAGGACAATAAATAGTATTTTTCCTGATATTATGGTCCTTTTTTCTTCACAAATTAAATGACACATCTCACAAAAAATAAAGTCATTAGTTTTTTCACCTTTTGGGAAATGTTGGTTTTGACGAGTGTGGTGGTGATGAAAGCTAAAATGACTATTTGGAATCTTGTTCAATCAAAGAACATAATTGGTCGTACGCATGTGGAATATAACTAATGTATCTCGGAAGAGTGCCGGAGGCAGATTTGTTCTCCGATGTCATCACCTTAGGGGAGTAAAGGACAATAAACAGTATTTTTCTGATATTATGGTCTTTTTTCTTCACAAATTAAATGACACATCTCACAAAAAATAAAGTCATTAGTTTTTCACCTTTTGGAAAATGTTGGTTTTGACGAGTGTGGTGGTGATGAAAGCTAAAATGACTATTTTGGAATCTTGTTCAATCAAAGAACATAATTGGTCGTACGCGTGTGGAATATAACTAATGTATCTCGGAAGAGTGCCGGAAGCAGATTTGTTCTCCGATGTCATCACCTTCTCCGACTGTGAGTGGGCAGGCTTCTTTGACACCTTGATTTTTTGGACTCATCTTTGAGAGAGGAAGAGACTTGGTTTGGCCGAATGTGAAAGGGTTTCTTGCTGAGATAGTTTTTTTTTTTTTATAGAAACGAGAGAAGCACCTGACACCTTTATATAAAAGAGACTTAAACAATTGTTAGTGTTAGAGGGATAGTAGTAAAGCTTTAAGTCCTGAGAAATCAGTGACAATACAGGCCCATTCTACAAGCCCACTCCCCCTAATTGGACCACTAACATCAACAATTGATCAGCTTTACTAACAAACCAAAAAATCTCATAATACAACCAAGTGCAACAACGGCTTAGGTCCACAAGACTCTGATTATAATCCACTTGACAATAAGACATCAAAAAGATAATAAGATTTGAGTAAGAGAAAAATAGAATTTTGTTATGAGCATAGCTTTACCAAAAAAAAACTTTAAGAACAAAATTCACCAAACATGCATGTCCTAAAGGTATGCCTGAAAAGAATGACCTAAAAAAAAACCACATACGGTTCGCAAATGCAGTAGAATGTTGGTTCTTTGTGTGATGACATTGGCATTGACATTTGATCAACAAAGTCAATGAACTGACAATTCTTAACTCGGCGAATGACAAGGTCATTTGCGTTTGAGGATATTTGTGTCCGGGAGTAAAGAAAATCTCCACTTAATCAGCATATTAAAAATCCATGGATAGGATTTTTTTTTTTTGATTTCAGCACATTGGCAAGAAAAATAGTCATTCATGAATGACTGGCTAGGACATCCTTCAAACTTTTAGTTCAAATTTTTGAGCACACCGAGAGAAAACATGTTTCTGCAAAAGTGAAGTGTAGTTTTTTGTGGTTTTAGAATATTAAAGGTTTATGGCTTGGTATTATCAGGATTCGATTTAATTGAAGGAATCAATGTGTTTCAAGTTTTGAAAAATAAAAGAAAAATGAAAATAAAGCAATTAAACTAGCTAAACTATCCTAGGAATTGAAATAGCAAGTTGGTCGGATGCCTCGGTCGTATGCCTTCAATTAAAATGCAAGCAAAATTGAAAATTTAGCAAGAACAAGCAATGTTTCACCAAGTACAAGCATGCAAGCACAAGGTACAACTTTGCATAAAAACTCAAATAATGAAAATTAGCAAAAATTGAAAGCATGAATAGCAAGAGAAATAAAAATAGACGTGAAAGTTCAAAACTTTACAAGATATAACAAGCAACAAGCAATAGATCTAAGATTTAGCATGAAACAAAGCACAAAAATTTAATTTAAAATAAAGCATATGAAAAACTCAAAATCAAGACGATTCAAGACCCGATATATGATCTAGACGTGTCACTCATCTATATTCCATAGCCAATTCTTAAGATATAACATGAATTCAAGGTGCTAAGACAAAAAGTATAAAAATGTAGAAAATGCATGAAACATATGAAATTGCGTGAAATTAAACGATCTAGGCCTCAATCTATGATCTAGTTGTGTCACTCAACTAGATTSCATGGATGATTCACAAGATCAAGCATAAATTCTAATACCTAAGGTAAAAAGCATAAAACAAATGAAGAACAAAGCATGAAATTAAAAGAAAGCTTACTAGAATTAATGGAGAATCCAAAAGCTTGATTGAAATTGCAAGGAATTAAAAATCCAAGGGAGTACTTGAATCCTTCTTGAGCTTACAAACCCAAGGCAAAGCTTGAAAATTAAATCTAGAGAGAGAAAATAATCCCAAACCCAAGCTTGGGTTGGGAGGAGGTGTTTTTACAAAATGAGAGTAAGGTTCTATTTATACAAGGTAATTAGGGGTAAATTGGTCAATTATGCCATATGAGCTTGGATTTTCATGTTTTTGACCAAATTTGACCCAAAATGGTCAAAATAGACCATTTGGGTCGAATGGGCTCGGTATGGCTCGGGTGCTGGGCGAGATGGCTCGGAGCTGGGCGGAAATGGCCCAGCCGCTGTCGGCAGCTTCTCTCGCAGGAGCCGTGCGGGCATGGGCCAGGCGGGCTCGGCAGATGCGTGCGCGGCTTCGACAGGCGTGGCTCGCAGTTGATCGACTGGCAACGACAGTCAATCGACTGCTCTCGGCAGGATGGGCGTGGGCGGGAACTCTCTGTTGAGCAGTCAACTCAACTCCTCGGCAAGTCGATCGACTGCTCTCGGCAGGTGCGCGCGGGACTGGGCGGGCGTGGCCGGCAGCGCTCGGTGCTGAGTCTCGGCAGGCTCGGCAGGTGCTCGGTAGGCTTGGGCAGGCGCTGTGGGAACACTGGGTAACCCAGTGTCGTATCACGTACCCAGTGTCAGCCATAATATTTTCAAATCGAGCCCCGATTCCGCTAAAACTTCACTCGTAAGCCCATACTCGATCTTATCCAGACTAAAATACTTCAAAATACCTAATTTAAACATAAAATTAATTAATTATGACTAAAATAACCATATTAAGTAGAGAGTCAATAAGAAACAAGAAAAAACAACAAAACGAGAAAACAAACGAAAAACCTAATAAAACTCAACTCAAAAACTACTAAAATCAACATAAAATCCTAATTAAAAACACGAGAAAAACACCACAATTACATGCAAAACAAAAATTCATCCCACAATTGTTTATTTTAAAACTACCGTCCCTTTCGACATCGTACTCGGAACCGGTCAATGTTCATACATTTGTGATTTGTGCAAGACCTATTATGTGATATGAAATTTTTTTTTAAAAAAATGCATGTTGAAAACAGTATGCTGCAGCTGATGTTACTAGAAGTGCTGCATCATTTCCGGTAACAAAATTCAAATAGGCACATAAGCCGAGGGACTTCTTTAATCTCGAAAAAACCCTCGTAGTCTAATGGTTTGGTAAATATGTCTGCAAGTCACTACTACAGAAACAGTATACGAAGGCGGCTTATTAACGACGGTTCTGGAAAAACCACCGTTTAATATGTTTTAACGGCGGTTTTCTGAAAAACCGCCGTTAAATCTATATTTTTATGGCGGTTTTTCAAGAACCGACGTTAAATATATATTTTAACGGTGGTTTTTTGATAACCACCGTTGATTCCTTTATTCCCACGGCGGTTTTATATGAAATGCCGTAAAAACCCTAACATTCTACGACGGTTATTTTAGAACCGACGTAAAACTGGATTCCAGCTAATTTTAACGGCGGTTTGAATATAACCGCCGTAGAATGTTAGAGTTTTTACGGCGGTTTTTTTGAGAACCGCCGTAGAATGTATATATAAAATAAAAATAGAAATCACAAAATCCAAAGCCACGTCATGGATCCTGGTGCTCGTTGATCTAGTGATCTCCAACGTCCATTCAAAACAAATCTACCGATCTCCACCGTCCATTCCAAACAAGACTACTGATCCCCCTTCCTTTCTCTTTCCCTCTCCGTCATTTTTCCAACCAACCGTACCCATTAATTAACCTCACCGTCGCGACCAGCTGAAGCTTCGCCACCTCCGCCGCGAGGTCGGCGTTCTCCTGGAAATCAACGGCGCAGAGCAAATTTTCATCAAAAACCTTCGATTCTCTCCAAATCTTTCTAAAACGGGCGTAGATCCCCTTTTGGGGAAAAATGGCGAAACTCCGTCCGGCCCTCCTCCGGCCAGTTTCGATGTGCACAGGCCACCTCTTCATGCCGTTGATGCTTCCCCAGATATCAATTCCAAAAACCGTGCTCCCATTTCGGTGTATTTGAAACTTGCAGACTGCGATCCCCTTTTTCAAAAAAAAAGGGTGAACCTCTGGCCGGCGTCTCTCCATCCTTCCCCACGTGATGTTGATGCTAAACCAGGTACCAATTTCAAAAGACGAGCTCCAATTGTGTTTGTTGGTGACATTGTATATGTAATCGGAGTGTACAAATCTTGACTTCTTTTTTATTTTTGGTGTATATTTTTGTGGTTTGGACAATTATTTATGTTTGTGTTTGTTTTTACGATTGCTGGAGATGCCAGGCCAACTGGGCCGACAACCGCTTCTGCCTCGCCGACTGCGGCCTGGGCTTCGGCTATAAGGTCAGGGACGAAATCGACCACTTCGGCCTCAGTGGCAGGAGCGACGGCAATGGGATATCCATCTTCGGATCCCAGGACATTTGGATCGACCACGTGTCCATGACCAAATGTAGGTAAAGTTTTTTGTTTATTTTTCTTGAAGTTTGAATTATAAATATCTTAAGCTTATCATGATTGATTATTCAAAGTGATGTTTTGGTTAATATTCGGCCAGGGGCTTGCATTTATAGTTGGTGGTGGTTGAGAAATGATTTCATATTAAGATTTCTTCAAGTCGTATTATTTGTAAATGGCGCTTGAGAAATGATTTCATATTAAGATTGTTTGTGCGGATTACCTTAGTAATTACATCAATCTTATGAGAATAACAGCAAGGTCTTTTCTTTTCTTTTTTTTTTCATTTAAGTAATATATATTTGTTTAAATGGTTTTACATACATATTATTTTTTATGGTGCAAAAAAAAGTTTCTTTGCTGTTTCTAAAGTCGATGCATATGTGGGAATGCAATGGGAAATGTAGAGTTCAAAGTGGRCAGATGATCAGATCAGGAAATATAATTGCCATGTCATGGAATTTGAGTAGGAATTGGAAAATGTTTTCTTGAATGTCAAAATATAAAATTACACATCTCATGATTAGAGTACTTGCTAAGCCTTCCATTCTGTGATGTTGTTTGTCTGTAATAGGTTYTCAAAGCTTTTCATTACCCATTTACAGTTACTCTGGGTCAATTCGCTATCGGGGCTGTACTTGTTAATCTGATGTGGCACTTGAATCTATACAAACGGCCCAAAATCAGCGGCGCTCAGGTGCGTGTTCAATGTTATTTAATTTCTCTGGTCAAGTTATTAATCTCTTCAAACTTTAGAATGTATCGTATCTGGATGACTTGTTTTAATAGGTTTAAATTTATAATAAGTTTTTGAGTCATAGCCTGATTGTGGCCCGTTTAGATTTTCAGTTTAGCTCGCGGCCTGTTAGGGGCTATTCGGTTGAACATATTTAGTAGTAGTAGTAGTAGTTGGCTAATATCGGATTTGCTAGCATGACATGGGTTTAACTAGGGTGCGTACACGGAGGATTTTGAACAAAGCAATGCGTTTTCTGTTTCTGATGAGGGATTGTTTTAAGCATTATGTCGAACATTCCTGATTGTGTATTTTATGTTAACGGACTGGAATGTAGTAGATGGGCAATTCACGGCCTGTAAAAAGTACTCGGGCCAGTGTATTAAAATCTGCTAAATCATAGTGAGTGAAATTGAATATAAATATAAATAAATGAATTATGTTACTCCCTTTTTKATCARCTCTACAATCTGTCTTCGCAAAGATGTGTATATTAAATAGTACTATTAACTTTCTGCGGCAGAAGATAATTGGCTTGCCCACTGCTATTTATTAGTATTTATTAATATATACTCATTATATAAGATTYRTCTCAATCGTGTTTCACCAGCTTGTCTCGTGMAATAATYAGTGCCTTCCAGTTGGAAAAAGAAATCAACAAGGCTTGTTTCTTTATTAACACTTATTAATCAGCAGCCTTGAATTTGTTTTACTCTATTGCACCATGGCTCTCCAGTTTAATGATACCTATAAGTGTCATAAGTGTCGTTTGGATCGATCAATATATATAGTATAACTTTATTAAGATCTATAAGTTTGTTGTCGGAATAAATTTTTATTTCCCGTTGTCTCAAAAAAACAAATTCCTCCATGTTTTATATCTCATGCAAAAAAAGAAAAAAAGAGATGATTATTTTGTTTTCATTCATTAATATTAATTATTTTCTTTTTTTAGGGCTTGTGGATAATTGAGTGATTGCGTTAGCATGAAGAGAAGTGGAGTAGATGATCACTTAGGCGTATCGGTGATGAAGATGAA
Source organism: Phtheirospermum japonicum (assembly GCA_014905375.1). Classification (NCBI taxonomy): domain Eukaryota; kingdom Viridiplantae; phylum Streptophyta; class Magnoliopsida; order Lamiales; family Orobanchaceae; genus Phtheirospermum; species Phtheirospermum japonicum. The sequence continues at coordinate 477,737 of BMAC01000377.1, forward strand.
GAAGATAAAGGGTAGACGAAAGATTAAAGAGCCAAGATTTTGCTTCAAGACCATGAGTGATGTGGATGTATTGGATGATGGTACATATATTGTTAACTTGTTTTRTTGTTAATTTTGRGTTATTATGTTAGGGTAATTTGATAGATTAGGTCTCATGGTGTATATTTTTATKTCCTTTGAGGAATTTATCCATGTGTAATAGAATTTATACAAGTGTAATAGAAGGCATTCTTTGTACACTATTTGTTGTTAACTTTGGGTTATTTTGTTGTCTTCATAATTGTTTTTGCGGTGGATTTGAAAAAGTGCACCTGCTTTCATTTCTTTTTTTTTTTTAAATTTTTTACTACTTTCTAGAAGGTAGTTTTGAATCGAACTTTTTTGCTTTAAAAATAATGAAAAGCTCGTCCGCAAGAGAACGGAGCTATTGTAGGCGATAAGCTGACTCGAGTCGAATCACAAGGAAGACTAATCGGAAACTATTTCGGTGTTCGATTTTAAGTACGTAGAAACGAAAATAAAAACTAAACACTTGATCAAATAGAGTTTGAGGTGTTCTAACATCTAAGAGCAATAAAATTAAAAGCTTAAAAATGATTAATAAAAACGAAGGTCAAGTGCACCGGAATCGTCTCCACGATCGGGGTTGTCAATCCCGATGGTTCTAAACGACCCAAAGCACACTAGACCAATAAACTCAACCATAAACATCATCGTATTCAAAAGCATCAAATTCAGCCACCAAACCGTAACACGATTGGTATTAAAATAAACGAGCAACTAATATAAAGAGAGCATTCATCAAGAAACGATTACGAAATACGAATTGAAACCTTGAAGGTAACGATGTTCAAACTATCAACTAACTACATACTACAAACTATCTATCTAACATCTAAAGTCTGAAATCTAAGAAACTAAAATGAAAATACAGAAATTAAAACGAAGACGAAGAACAAACGAGGAATTGATGACCCGAACTTGCAATCTTCGACTCTTCAACCCGAATTATGCGCGTAATTGAAATGGTGGTATGAACCGAGGGTTCTCTACAATATCTGGACCTTTCCCCCTCGTCTCTGCCCTTGAAAATGAAGAAAACCACCGGCTTTTATAGATTTTTCGAAAATAACCGCTCAAACTGCCGGAGCGTCGACGGTGCGTCAGTCGACGCGAGCCAGGCTGCACGCGTCGACAGGCAGTGCGTCGATCGACGGAGCTAGGATCGACGCAACAGAACATTTGCATCAACAGTGCGTCAGTCGACGCGGGCGTAGCGTCGACAGTGCGTCGACGGTGCGTCAGTCGACGCACCTGCATGGCTTCGGCTCGTCGCTCGTCCCATTTTCCTCGTTTTGAGCTGAGATATTAACATTAAACAAAGTTAGATTATTTCATACAAAATAAAGTAAAAACACATTAAACACCATAAGAAACGAAAAACATAAAAAAGGAAGAAAAAACGATAAAAAGATAAACTTAAAACACATAAAAGCACACAACATACGATTCAAAAAACACACGAAAATCACATACAAATATGTACAAATCAAGTTTTTACAAAAATCGACGTAAAATGTTCGTTCTTGGAAAACAGACTTTCTAGAAGGTATTTTTAAAAATCACCGTAAAAACGCTGCATTCTACCGGCGGTTTCCAAAACCATCGTAAAATGTCTTCCAGAACTGCATTAAATCCCACTTTTTTACGGCGATTTTGAAAAACCGCCGTAAAATTTAACGGCGGTCGATATAAGGGCGGTTCAAAAACCACCGTTAAAAGCTCAAAAAAACCGCCGTTAATGACCCAGTTTGCAGTAGTGAGTTGATATTAAGTTCCAATATGCTCAATACTCACAACATTTCTCTCAACCGAATCTCGAATGAAAAGATGCCTAATGTCTATGTGTTTTGTTCGAGAGTGTTGTACTAGATTCCTTGAGATGTCAATTGCACTTGAATTATCACATAGGACAGTAAGAACATGACTTTGTAACCCATACTCCTCTATCATTTGTTTCATCCAGAGCAGTTGGGAACAAGCACTACCTGCAGCTACATATTCAACTTCAGCAGTTGATAAAGAGAGACAATTCTGCTTCTTGCTGTACCAAGAGACAAGATTGTTTCCTAGAAAGAAACACCCACCTATTATTCTTGTCCTATCATCAGCATCACCTGCCCAATCAGAATCAGTATATCCAACAAGATTAGAGTTAGTGTCCATAGTATACCATATTCCTAGATTGCAAGTTCCTGCTACATATTGCCTTTAAGTGAGTTTCTTTAGGGTTAGACTGATATCGAGCACATAAGCAGACGCTATACACGATATTTGGATGACTGACAGTTAAATACAGAAGGCTGTCAATCATTCTCATGTACACAGTGTGATCAACACTTTCACTAACATCGCCCCTTGACAGTTTTTGACTTGATCCCATGGGAGTTTTCATGTGCTTGGCACTGTCAAGTCCAAAGCGTTTCACAAGATTCTTCGCATACTTGGCCTGGGACAGAAAAATTCCAGTCTTGGATTATTTAATCTGTAAACCCAAAAAGATCGATAACTCACCTTCCATGCTCACCTCGAAGGTGGTAGACATGCTTGTCACAAAACTTTTGAGTAGCTCATCATAGTTTGAACCAAACACAATATCATCAACATAGATTTGAGCAATTAATATCTTGCGATTGGTTTTCAAACTGAACAAAGTTTTATCTACTTCACCACGTTTAAAATTCATTTAAAGAAGATGTTGAGTGAGCCTCTCATACCAGGCCCTAGGAGCCTGTTTCAGTCCATAGAGGACCCTTTTTAGTTTGAAAACATAGTGCGATTTATGAGGATCTTCAAAACCCTTTGGCTGCTCAACATAAGCTTCCTCGTTTAAAACACCATTTAAGAAGACACTTTTTATGTCCATTTGGTGAAGAGTGATGTTCAAGTTACAAGCAATTGCAAGCAGTAATCTTATTGACTCAATTCTAGCGACAGGGGCAAAAGTTTCATCAAAGTCTATACCTTCAACCTGAGTATAACCTTGAGCCACACGTCTGGCTTTGTTTCTTAATATATTTCCTAATTTATTAGTCTTTTCCTAAAGATCCACTTTGTTCCAATGACGTTTCCATCATTTGGATGTGGTACCAAGTCCCATACGTCATTTTTGGCAAACTGGTCCAGTTCTTCTTGCATGGAATTTATCCAGTACTCATCTCTGAGAGCTTCCTCCACTTTCCTGGGTTCTATGGTGGACACAAAACAAGATTAATTGGTTAGTGAGCAGCATAAAGACATACATACTAATTTTACCATTTCCTTGAAATTAATCTATTTCTTTCGTGTGCTTCTTTCATTCAAAGATCCAATGACTTGAGACGAGGGATAATTTCTCTGTATCCTGGAGGGTAATCTCTATCCAGAGGAGAAAGGATTGCTTCATCTGACTGGTCTTCTTCAGATCCAGAGGTTTCACCGTTGGTGTATGTATGCACCTGAGATGTTGGTTCAAGTGGCTGCAGCACTTTCAGTAACACTTGGTGCAGTTTCAGATGACTCCCTTGGAGTGAGTAGGGGGAATTCCTAACGACTTTGAATTAGATCAACCACATCATCCTCAGCAGTGTTTCCAGAGATACATGTTAATTCATCAAACCCGACATTCATAGACTCAAGCATAGTACGAGTTCTTAGATTAAAAACCCTATACACGTGGCTATTTACTAAATATCCCAGAAAATACACTTGTCACTTTTAGAATCAAATTTGTTCAAGCGGGATCTATCATTCAGTACAAAGCATACGCAACAGAAAATATGAAAATAGTTCAGGTTAGGTTTACTTCTAACGAGGAGCTCATACGGTGTTTTGCAAGTTCCTACTCTAAAGTAGACTCGATTAGAAATGTGACACGCTGTGTTAAGAGCTTCTGCCCAAAACCTTTTTGCTAGATTTCTTGAAATTAACATGGTTCGATTCATTTCTTGTAAGGATCGATTTTTACGCTCAGTTATTCCATTTTGTTGAGGCGTAATTGGTGAGGAGAACTCATGAGAAATTTCATATTTGTCACAAAATCTTTGAAAAAATGAGTTCTCAAAATCTTTACCATGATCGGTCCTAATTTTGCCAATTTGCAAAGAAAACTTGTTACTGTCACGTTTGTACAGTTTTCGAAAACTTTCAAAGGTGTCAGATTTTTTACGGAGAAAGGTGAACCGAGAGAAATCATCAACAATAACAAACGAGTATTTCTTAACACCCATACTCTCTAACTCGATAGGACCCATAAGATCCATGTGAAGTAGTTCCAGGCACCGAGTGGTGTTGAAGTGTTGGGTCACTGGATGAGACACCCTGGTTTGTTTCCCCGTTTGACAATCACCACATACAGACCGGCTTGGGAATTCCTCTTACAGCTTCTGACTTGACAAGTTTGCTCATCATTTTGTAATTGACGTGTCCCATCTATTGATGCCACAATTCCGACTCAATTGATTGCGCACTTTGACACCAGATCTTGCTGTTTACTTTGTAGAAGTTGTTTGTGGTTCGATTTCCAGTGAGAATGCATCGTTCAGAGTTGTCAAAGACTTCACAGGTGTCTCGGCTGAACTTTATATGAAGATCATCATCGCAAAGTTGAGTGATGCTTATTAGGTTTGCAGCTAGACCTTTGACAAGCAGCACATTCTGAATTTTAGGTAACCCTTCAACATTAAGAGTTCCTTTTCCTATAATCTGACCATGAGCACCACCACCGTATTGAACTTTGCCTCCTTTGTACTGAACAACATTGGTCAAGTGTTCAGACGATCCTGTCATGTGTCTGGAGCACCCGTGGTCAAAGTACCATGAGTCTTGAACTCCGGACTTTAGGGAGATGTAAATCATGTTTAACTGGGTATCTTCCTTATTTACCCATACCATTCTGTTTTTGCGGGTGGTTTTAGTCCTGATGTTAAGACATTTATTCACCAGCATTATTTTACTTGGGATTGATGCTCTTATTGACTTGAGTTTCTTACAGAATGGTCTGATGTGACCCGGTTTTGAGCAGTGATGACAGATGTAGGTACGCTTCCTTTGCTTGATTTTGTCCACAGAGACAGATCCTTCGGAAGATTTGTCACCTTCTTTGACAAAGACTATACCCTCAAACCCTATCCCATGTCTGACCATGGTTCCAATAAACAAGGTTTCATCAAGTTTGATTGATCCAGTGTTGAGTTTCTTGAGTGTCATCATCGAAACTGAGAGTTCCCCTCTGGTTCTATCAAAATCTTCTTCTTATTTGGTCAAAAGAGTTTCTAGATGAGACACAAAGGATTGTTGTTCCTTGTTTTCTCGTGTCAGCCTCTCATTTTCTTTAGAGAGAGATTTGACCTTCTGGAGCAGTTTGCACAAATTTTCATACAACTCTTCGTAAGCCGTAGCAAATTCTTCATTCTCATCGAGTTCAGTTGTGGTGACAGAGTTAAGACACACAATGTTACTCAAACTGTCAGTGTCATCCCAGACAACACAGGAGTTCATAGCGGCAACCACCTCGGTTTCTTTTGATTCCACATCATCTTCTTCATCACTCATGGTGATAAAATTCTTCTTCCTTAGGGTATTGGCACACTCATACCTATAATGTCCAAATCCTCTGCACTCATGACACTGAACATTGTTCAGGTCTTTGGTACTGTTTTGATTCCTGGGTTCAGATTTCGCACTCATAGGTGTTGAATCTCTTCTTTGGAATCTGTTGGAAGACTGTCCCAATGGTTGAGGAGTGCTGGTCTCTGATCCGAACATTTGTGTACCTACTTATAAAGATTTGTCAAATTTTAAAAGCTCGCCCGCAAGAATACGGGATCGCGTGTAGGTTGGTAAGTTGAACCGAATTGTCTCTCAAGGAAAACTAGGCTCGAAAGTTCCTTTTGTGTTTGTTTGTTTACGAATAAAAATTAAAAGCAAAAATCTAATCTAAACACATAAAAACAATAAATTGATCTAAACGAAGAATAACAAAAATCAAGAGTTTTGAAAATAATTAAGAAACTTGGGTTCTAGAGTTTCGAATCGTTTCCACGATCTCTTGGGATAAACCCAATTGATGGTTCACGACGATTCTAGGCTCTAGACCCGTTAGATCTAGCCAAGCAATTTCATCAATCTCAACATAATAATCTCAACATCATCATCACCAATAATATTATACAATTCATCATCATACATGGGGGGTTTGTTTGTTGAAGATTAATTATTAAACTATCAAGCATGAATTTAAAAGCATGAAAATTAATTAAACTAAATTAAACGAAAATAAAACTTACTAATTAAATTGATGAATTTGCAGCGTCTTGAAGGTAGAATACTTGAATCTAAACTATCTAAAGCTAATCTAAATTTAATCTAAAGCTAGAAATCTAAATCTAAGAAATTTGAAGAGAAACTACGAACAACTCGGCACTCGCTGGGGTTGTCAATCCTTAAGAGGCCTTAAAAACCCTAGGAATAAGTTTAAAGTGTCTAACTATAGCTTAGGTAACTTAAAATTCGGATTTATAGGGTAGTATTTATAGAATTTTGAAATCTTGGGCAACAAGTCACGAAACTGACTTTCAGGGCACTTTATGGTAGCACTTTATGGTAAGGAGCTACCGTAGACTTCTCTGTCCAGTCTTTATGGTAGCATTTACGATAAGGTAGCAGTAGGTAACCCTTATAGAAAGATATCGTTAACTCTTCATTTTTTGTACTTCTGCACTTCGACAACGGTTCTGGGCAGCGATAAGTAACCATTATAGATAGCGATAGCACTTTACGGTAAGGAAGCTACCATTAACAGCTACTGTAAATGCCTCTATTCTTCCTTCAATGGTCCTATAACGATTCCAGCATAATAACCATTATAGTAAACCTGACAGCTTCAAATTCTTGCTACTTCTTCGCTGGAAAGCTCGATATTCGACTCTCGATCATCATACTTCATCTCTAACGTGCTGAACTCTTGCGGGTACTTAGATATAAAGTGAAAAACCACAAATAATCACTTATTTGCATCAATCCAGATCAAAACATGGTAAAATAAGCTGGAAGTACAAATATACTAAATTAAGCTCAAACTACCCAACTTATACCAAAAACAATAAGAAAAATAAACTAAAATACCTACTAAAATGAGCATAAATATGTGTTAATCAACTAACCCACGCTTATTAGTTTGTTCGTCCTCGAACAAACGATAATTTCAAAGAATAACAAGTATGAAAATCAGCCCAAGCAATGAGTCGTGCGTTACTACATACATAATTTTGAAAATATAGATACAAGCAACACAACTTCAAACACACCACCTTTATTACATTGTCGCTCCAAAATCAAATTCATGCATCCTCTCAAAGGGTAATATATAAATATATATATATATATATGTTGTACGCTCAAAGCACTCGAGCATTGCTGCATAGGACGTGTATACACTCAAATCATACAAATACATGCAGAATAAATAAGAACAGAAAATCAATCTCTTTTCTATCGCAAATTAAGTGTGCTGTCAAAACTAAGAATCAGAAAAGGTCTTTCCGGGTTGTAATGTAAGGCTCTTTGGACGGGTATGGAATATATAAGTCGTGTGGCTAATTCTAATCTCGAAGCAAGTTGCTTCACCTCGTTCAAAATAAAAAACCTCACTAACACTCATAACGTAGCATTAAAATTTAGGCTATTTCTCAACTCATAACTCTAAACCGACTTGAATCTCAAACCACTTAAACACAATTAAATCTTATAATACGCTTCTTTACAATTACACAACTCTTGCCTTCTAAACATTAGGCTTCAAGAAAATAAACAATAAAACACAAGCCTTCATTAGCGCGTAGGCAATGACTAACACAATTCAACTAGACTCACCATCCTTCTTTTTTCTTCTTTTTTTTTATCCCTCTTTTATTCTTTTTTTTGGGGGTATTTTTTTTATTTTTTTTTCGGATGGTGGTCCTTAATTAAAAAAATTCATAAAATCATAAATTCCTAATAAAATCTCCAAAACACTAATAACCAATAAAAATAACGAACTCCTACCCCACGCTTTTAATGGGTTAGTAGGGGTCTTAAAAACACTCATGGCTAAAGGAAATGGATTATTTGGCTATGATTGGCTCATTCGGAATATAGTGGCTAAAATATATGGATATGGCCGGAATAGGGTTTTTTCTGTGCCTTAACCTCATTTTCAAAGTCAACTACACACAGCGGTTTCAAAGAGATATCAAATCTAAAACTTATTCAAGCACATGCAATGATGATAAACACTCAGGCTACTCACTGGCTTTTTGCATGAAAAAGTTTTGAGTTGACGCTGCTTTTAAAGTTTTGCGAATTCAATTGCGTCCAAGTACCATTTTACAATATATAGAAATAATGTTTTGAAAAACTTATGCACTTATGCACGCTCAAAAGACAAAAGCCACAAATCTAATCTTAGTTAACTTCGACAGGCAAGCCATGCAAACACAATTCAGCGTGGAAATAGCAATCAATCACATAAAATATTATCTACTACAAATCAAAAAAATTTAAATTGCACAATTTTATAAATCACAACTCAACCATCCCCCCCTCTAAAAACTCGGCAATCCCCTGATTGCCCTAAATATAAAGAAAAGCAAATCAAATGAGGAAAGGAGTAAGGGAACATCCCTGAAAAATAGGCGAGCGGCTCCAAAAAGCGCTTGTGCAATCATCTTTCATCTCAAATCGCGTGATTGGAAATGACTTGATCAACGTCCAAAAATATCAGCTTGATTGTCCTCAAAACTTTCTGCACATCAACACCCCATAAATGTACCAAAGCATAGACACAACTAATAAAATCAAAATAAAAGTGAAAGAAAAATAGAAAAGAAATCAAACACTTGGGTTGTCTCCCAAGAAGCGCTTGTTTAACATCGAAAGCTCGATGCCTTCTACGGACGATGCTATCCCAGATCTAGAAACAAGTGACGATCATGCCACGCCTTAGTGTTCTCCAAGAGTAAGCATGGGTGATTAAAATTCTCAAAGCGGGCACGACCAACAAGTCGTAGAATCAAAACTCCAATTCACTTCGGAGGTCAAAAAAGCGAATAATTTAACACCACGAACAAATTAAACGAAAATCATGGCACAGGGTGATCCTCTACTTTTTTAAAAATTAGGAAATCCTTCGAACAAATGGAAAATCCCTCGAACACTCCGAACTCCTTCAATTCCTTAATACCCCCCTCTACAACTTGAAAATAATTAAAATCTATAAAAGGTCAAAGGGAAGAGGAATATTCCTCGATTACCTCCACCACCATCTTAGTCTTATCTTCAATCAATGCTTCGGGTGGCTCAATAAGAGGCTCAACTTTCTCATCCTTCTCCAACAATTCGTCCACCACCTCTATCTCAATATCAATTAAATCATCGAGTAGATCTTCATACGTCTCGATGATCTCACTTTTCTCCATATCGGGCACCTCGACTCCTCCATTCTCATTGAACTCCGACGACCTTGAATCTCCAACGTCATTTGGATACTCCAGTGGCAACAACTCCTCATTATCATCCATAAAATCTTCAAAAAGCGCAAGAGGGTCGATCTCCACCGTATCCTCAATAACTTTCCCTTCACATTCCACTTCTAAACACGTACTCAAGAATGAATTTTCTACCACCAAAGGGGACTCCACAACATCAAGAATTGGTTCCTCATCCCCCTCGTTCGACGATTCTTCCAAGGAAGCCCTTATTTGAGCACACGACTTCTCTATATTCTCCTAATTTTGACTCATAGACTCAAAACATTGACGTATAGACTTAAAAGGTTCTTCTTCTTGTATGGTCAATGGGACGATGTCGTCTTGAACACTTTTGATCAAAGCTTCTTGTTCTTGCTGCTCCACCACTAATTGATCATTTGGTTAGTAATCTTCAAACCTCGGATAGGAAGGAATTGAATTGGGAGGGGCATAAGAATCATAGCTTGTATAATCTTGGACGGCGACAATTTCCTCTTGTGGCTCATCGTCAAATACTACTAAACATTCATTCACCATATGTCCTCAGTATCCAAAACGATTACATATTACATTAGGCACGTAGAACTTCCTCATGAACTTGTCGATTACTTCATCCCACGTTTTCAAGGAATCGGGTTCTAGCTTCAATAACCATTCCTTTACCCGATCCTTTAGCGCAAAAGTGAAGAGTCGCATCCTCACTTGCTCCCTTGTAAGCCCGAGAAGAGGAGAACTATCGGTGATAAACTCGAACTTCCGCATGAATTTAAGCGCATCTTCGTTCTGTCGTCCATAAAAGATTGGGAGATTCAATTGGTCGCTCGTCAGGAAAGTAATTCTTCATTGTGTCGCTCAATGGAATGGGCGATCGAAGCTCACGATGTCAATCGAACAGTGGTTCATCGTACGAGTAATACATTTTTTTTTAATTTAAAAAACTTTAAAAAAAATATTTAAAACAACTTTTGATTTTTTTTATTTGAAATTCGAAAAATAAAAATTCTAAATTAAAAATAAAATTTATGATTTTTTTATTTATTTATTTTTTTATATTTTATATTTTTTTCGAAAAATAATTATTATTTTTTCAATTTCGAAAAATAAAATTTTTAATTAAAAATAATATTTTTTAGTTTTTTTTAAATTATTATTTTTTTTAATTTAACAAAAACTATTTGATAAATCTTGAGTTTTGTTTGTCGACGTTCTTTGCAAACACAACACTCAACGCACAAGATTAAACGCACCGGTGGAAAATAATAAAAACGAATAAATGAAAAATCACAAATAAACAAAATAAATAAACAAAACGAAATAAGAACATAAATAAGGATACGAATAGCAAACACAAAATTCACAACCTTTAGTTTTTTCCGACAACGACGCCAAAATTTTGATTCGAACTTTTGTGTACCTACTTATAAAGATTTGTCAAATTTTAAAAGCTCGCCCGCAAGAGTACGAGATCGTATGTAGGTTGGTAATTTGAACTGAATCGTCTCTCAAGGAAAACTAGGCTTGAAAGTTCCTTTTGTGTTTGTTTGTTTACGAATAAAAATTAAAATTAAAAATCTAATCTAAACACATGAAAGCAATAAATTGATCTAAACGAAGAATAACAAAAATCAAGAGTTTTGAAAATAATTAAGAAACTTGGGTTCTAGAGTTTCCAATCGTTTCCACGATCTCTTGGGATAAACCCAATTGATGGTTCACGACGATTCCTAGACTCTAGACCCGTTAGATCTAGCCAAGCAATTTCATCAATCTCAACATAGTAATCCCAACGTCATCATCACCAATAATATTATACAATTCATCATCATACATGGGGGGTTTGTTTGTTGAAAATTAATTATTAAACTATCAAGCATGAATTTAAAAGCATGAAAATTAATTAAACTAAATTAAACGAAAAGAAAACTTATTAATTAAATTGATGAATTTGCAGCGTTTTGATGGTAGAAAATTTGAATCTAAATTATCTAAAGCTAATCTAAATTTAATCTAAAGCTAGAAATCTAAATCTAAGAAATTTGAAGAAAAACTACGAAAAACTCGGCACTCGTTGGGGTTGTCAATACCTAAGAGGCCTTAAAAACCCTAGGAATAAGTTTAAAGTGTCTAACTATAGCTTAGGTAACTTAAAAATTTGGATTTATGGGGTAGTATTTATAGAATTTGGAAATCTTGGGCAACAAGTCACGAAACCGACTTTCTGGGCACTTTACGGTAGCACTTTACGGTAAGGAGCTACCGTAAGCTTCTCTGTCCAGTCTTTACGGTAGCGTTTACAATAAGGTAGCAGTAGGTAACCCTTAGAGAAAGTTATCGTTAACTCTTCATTTTTTGCACTTCTGCACTTCGACAACGGTTATGGGCAGCGATAAGTAACCGTTGTAGATAGCGATAGCACTTTACGGTAAGGAAGCTACCGTTAACAGCTACCGTAAATGCCTCTGTTCTTCCTTTAACGATCCTATAACGGTCCTGACACCTTCAAATTCTTGCTACTTCTTCGCCGGAAAGCTCGATCTTTGACTCTCGATCATCATACTTCATCTCTAACTTGCTGAACTCTTCCGGGTACTTAGATATAAAGTGAAAAACCATAAATAATCACTTATTTGCATCAATCTAGATCAAAACATGGTAAAATAAGCTGGAAGTACAAATATACGAAATTAAGCTCAAACTACCCAACTTATACCAAAAATAATAAGAAAAATAAACTAAAATACCTACTAAAAATGAGCATAAATACGTGTTAATCAGTCTCAGATGCGGACTTGAGTTGCATGTTCAAGGGTTTTCTTTAGTGTTCTTTTTGTTCAGGAAATCACCGAATTTTCTGGTGATGAGAGCAATGCCATCCACATCTAAGTTTGCATACTCAGCCTCGTATGCTATGGCAGCAAGGTCAAGATCTTCGTCTTCAGAATCTGGGGTAGAAATGAGGGCAATGCTCCTCCCTTTTGGTTGCTTGATTTTTAATTCCATCTCATAAGTCTTTAGTGAACCAACAAGTTCATCAAAACTCATGACAGCAGTGTCTTTGGCTTCTTCAATAGCCGTGATCTTCATATTGAATTTTTCTGTCAAAGATCTCAAGAATTTGCTCACAGGCCTTTCATTTGAGATAGGGGATCCTAGATATTGACATTCATTTGAAATGTCAAGAAGCTTTGCACTGTAGATGGCAATGGTTTCACTTTCCTCCATTCTTAGTACTTCAAATTATGTTGCCAGCATTCTTAGTTTGGTCCTTTGGACTCCTCTGGATCCTTCACAGAAGAGTTGTAGTGCCTCCCATGCTTCTTTGGCCATTTGTAGGTTGGAGATGATTCTGAACAACGAAACATCCACAAAGCTGTAGATGGCATTCAAGGCTTTGGTGTTGGCATTTGAAGTAACAAGTTCTTCTGCAGTCCAGTCAACCTCGTTTTTCAATATGATGTCACCGTCGGATCATCTCTCCTGGGAGCCTCCCATCCAGTTAGAATTGCACGCCAGGATCTTTCGTCCATCGTCTTAATATATGCTCGCATCCTGACTTTCTAAATTGCATAGTTTGTTCCATCCAACACAGGAGCTCGGATTGTAACGTTCATTACAGTATCCATTGTTCTCCTTCAAAGTCCGCAGGAACCTCACTTAGTAGAGTCAAGTGATCGTCTTGATACCAATTTAAAGTTTTGAAGATCTTCAATAACTTGTATGAACGTCAATATTAGTAGCTGTGTTGTAACACTCTTACTAACATATGTGCAGAAAGATAAATCAATAATGATTTTTACCTGTGAGTTAAACTAACTCACAGAACGCGACCGTAGGCCAAAAGATTTATTACTATAAATGTTTACAAACCCAATGAAAAGGATTCTAGTAACATTACAAAAAGATGAAAAAGAAATTGCTCCTAAAATTCTTCTCGTTCAAACAAGTATGAACTCAAAGAATAAAAATGAAAACGGAGTAAGAGTGCTGTAGTAGGGTTTCTATTTTTCTCCTCCTTTTTGTTGTAATATCTTCAAATGAAAACACCAAGTACTTAAAGCTCAATTTCCTTGAAAGAGTCCTTGTTCCACATAACAAGGTCTTAATAATTATCTCTTAAGATATATTTAAGAGATAAGGACTCTTTTTACCTACTAACATTCTAACTAACACTAGAGTTCAGATAGGCAAATACTTCTAAAATAAATAACATTATTAATAGGATTAAAATGAAGTCCCTCGTGGACGATAATCCTATCACCCTTCATTATCTGGTTTGTTCCTCATGCACACATCACATGATTGCACCGTCTTAGCAACATCACCCTGCATCTTAGGCTAAAAGAAAACCCCTTTCAGCCTCATGTAAGTACCATTTACTCCAGAGTAGCCACCATAAGCTGACTCATGCATAGCTGATAATATCTGTCTCCTGACCTCGTCATCTTGTCCCACTACTAGTCTGCCTTTGTACCTCGGTATCCCCCCACTAGCTGTGTAATCTGGGAAAAGTGTAGGATTTAGACTCTTAGCAGTTAGGATCTTAGTACAGTGAGGGTCATTAGCATAGGTAGCTACCACATCTTGCACCCAATCTGGAATCACCTGAGTGATAGCCTAACATCTGTTCTCAAATTCCTCTCTTCTTGATAAGGCATCCGCGGCTCTATTCTCAACCCCTTTTTTGTATTGTATCTCATAGTCCAGCCCTGAGAGTTTAGTGATCCACCTTTGTTGCATTGGTGATCTCACTCTTTGGTCCAACAAATGCTTCAAAGCTTGCTAGCCAGTCCTGATAATAAACTTGTTCCCATGTAGGTAATACCTCCATCTCTGAATAGCCATTAGGACAGCTAGGAACTCTCTCTCGTACACAGACAAGATCTGGTTCTTGGAACAAAGTGTCTTTCTCATGTAGGCAATAGGTTTTCCCTGTTGCATTAAAACAGCACCCACCCCATGCCACTATCATCAGTTTCCAAAACAAAAGGTTGGGTATAGTCTGGAAGGGTCAGGACAGGAGTAGAAACCATGGGCCTCTTCATCTCTTGAAAAGCCTCTTCAGCTTCACTTCCCCATTTGAACTGATTTTTCTTTAGCTAGGCTGTAAGTGGTTTGCAAATGACACCATACCCTTTAAGAAACCTCCTTTAATAGACTGTTAACCCCAGGAAACCCCTTAATTGCTTGACAGTGGTAGGTCTAGGCCAATTAATCATACATTCCACCTTGTTTGGATCACTAGACACCCCCTCCTCAGATATGAAATGCCCTAAATACTCAATTTGTTTTTGGCCAAACTGACACTTACTCCTTTTAACAAACAGAGTGTTCCTTCTCAATAGGGTTAACACTTCCTCAAGGTGTTTAAGATGTGGCTCCCATTATTTGCTGTAAACCAATATATCATCAAAAAATATTAGTGCATACTTCCCCAAACATCCCCTGAAAACCTGATTCATTAATGACTGAAAGGTGGCAGGAGCATTACACAGTCAAAAGGGCATCACTAAGAACTCATAGTGACCATGGCGAGTGCTGAATGCAGTGAGATACCTATGTTCTGGACTCATCAAAATATGAAAGTAACCTGATCTTAGGTCAATTTTAGAGAAGTACTTGGCACCAGAGAGTTCATCAAGCAGTTCCTCAATTATTGGAATAGGGTATACATGCTTTACTGTTAGTTCATTCAAATATCTTTAGTCCACACACATCCTCCAAGTTGCATCCTTCTTCTTTACCAGCAAAACAGGAGAGGCAAAAGGGATTTTACTATTCTGTATCATGCCTGATTCCAACAACTCTTGTAAAATCTTCTCAATCTCTTCCTTGTGGTTGTGAGAGGTCCTGTAGGGGTACTGATGCTTAGGTACACTCCGAGGTTTAAGAATAATCTGGTGTTCCACTCCTCTGCTGGGTGTTAGCCCCTTGGGTTCTCCAAACACATCCTCATACCTTTCCAGCAAATCAGTAAGTTTCTTGTCCTCCTTGAAATCAAGCTTAGTGGCATCACTCCAAGAAAACTGGAAAATACCAACAGAATTTTACCAACGGACAGCATAGGTTGGTAATACCAACGGAATGCCAACGGAATAATATTTTTATTTAATTTAATTATTGCTTTAATTATTTTAGAGACACATTACTAATCTGTTTGTAATTACCATCGGATCAAGATTCTGTTGCTAATTAGCGACGGATATGTCCGTTGGTAAATAATTTTTTCCTTTTTTTATATACCAACGGGATTCTTATCTGTTGGTATTTTGGCAATTTTTTTTAAATATTAAAATTACCAATGGGTAAAAATATTCGGTTGATTATATGGTCATTTTACCAACAATTTTGAATCTGTTGGTAATGTAAATAAAATTAATATTACATCTCCCCTCCCATTTCTCTTTCTGGGTTCATCGTTCCTCTTTCCGATCAAACAAAAAATTAAACGCCCTAATAGTTTCTCTTTTTTGGTTCAATCAAATGAACATAAAACCTAATCATAAAACACTCTTGTTTCTCTTTCATTCTCTGATTCAAGCAGCGGCAGAGGGGACGAGTTTTCTGGATCCGCGGTGGGGACGTGACAGGAGGTAACCGAACCACAGCTGAGTGACCACTTAAGACCCACGGCGTCAGGGCTCCGAGAGTTGGTGGCGTGGCGGGCCTGGTCGGGTTCCATCGACTATTGGTGGCGAACGGGTGGTGATGGAAGTTTTGTGGTGGCGAGACAATGTGCATGTGGCAGCGGTGGTGCTCGAACGCGGCTATAGGTAACCAAGAGTGGCTGCCAGAAAAGATGTTCAACGCGGCTATGGCGAGGAAAAATTCGGTAGTGTGGAAGTACGAAGCGAGCTTTTTAGCTGGAGAATCTGAAACCCAAATGGCAAAAGCGAGTCATCGTTGATGATGATTTGGACGTCGCCATCTCCAGGTTAACATTATGCGGCCAGATTTTCCCATTTATTATTGATTTACTATATTTCTTTTGAAGCTATTAAAATCTTCTAATCGATTCGTGTGTATTTGAAGTATAGGTTCCAAAATTAGTTTCTGTATACACTTTTCTTATTGTAATTATTGAAGCAGGCGTGGAATTAGTTAACGTGTAATTGTTTAATTTTCATTTCATTTGTCGGTTTGTCAGTAGAACAAGGTGTTTGACCATGGTAAGTTGTGTTCCAATCTTGTGGAAATATTAGTTTTTGTTTACGTTGTAGCTGAGATTTGTGAAGTATACATATGCGAATATACAGGGCGTAGGTGGTGGGGTGGTCGCTGATCCGGTCCTGGTGACCTTGGGTCGTTAATTCTATTTTGACCGAGAGACTTGTAAGTATAGGCAGTAGCAATTATAGTGTTGGCGAGTAGAACATAATATGCCTCACTCTGTACACCTTTTCTCCCCCTGTTACATATGCGAATATACAGGGCGTAGGTGGTGGGGTGGTCGCCGATCCGGTCCTTGTGACCTTGGGTCGTTGATTCTGTTTTGACTGAGAGACTTGTAAGTATAGGCAGTAGCAATTATAGTGTTGGCGAGTAAAACATAATATGCCTCACTCTGTACACCTTTTCTCCCCCTGTTTCTTGCGTTCATTCTCTCATATATATGTGGATGGTTGATGATTTGTACTTTTTTGTACACTTTTTTATTACCTTTTTGTGTCGCATTCGCGTGTCTTTTGCTTGCATTTTGGGTTTTAGGAGTCGTTTTGGCCTATTTTGTTAGTTTTAGGTTTTTATAGCTTTTGTGCGATTTTTAGTAGTTTTTTGTACATTTTTACCCTTTTTCGTATTTTTGGCCGTAGGATGACCAAGCGGGTCTCGTGCACGCTCAGGGCATCTCTTTCGACTCAGATTGGAACGAGCAAAGCAAGGAAACACAGTGTGAACGAGGAGTGACAATCTGCGGACGTTTAGAGCGGAAACAAGAAATCTAGCCGGATGCAGCCGTTCTAGTCGATCGACTGACACAACCAAGATCGACTGCTCGGCAGTAGGTTAAGAAATTTTGAGCAAAGTAGTCAATCGACTGACCCTTAGTCGATCGACTACTTCTCAGTCAATCGACTGAGATGTAGTCCAGCTCGTGATTTTGGTCCATTTTGACGATTTCGCCCCTGCGTTTTTGTATAAATAGACCCATCTTTCTCCAACCTTATCCAACTCTCCTAGGTGAAATTTGGACTTGTTCCATTTCCTCCAAGCCCCATTTTCACTCCTTTGGCTTTAGAACCCTAGTTTATGATTTTTAGATTAGATTAGTTTAGTTAGTTTGGTTAGTTAGTTTGTGATAATTTCCTTGTTGAGTTGTGGAGAAGGTGACATCTCCTTCCCTTGTTGTTGCTTAGTGTTGAAGACTTAATTTTCTTTTGAAGGTTGTAGTAGATTTGAAGCTTTGGAGTTTAATGCAATTTGGTAGTGTTCTTTCCCTTTACTATTATGTTTTGCTATCGATTGATTGTTCTTGTTGTTGTGTTGGTTATTAAGCTTGGGTTTGTGTTGTTTTTCCTTCCATTGTTCTTCAATTTCTCATTTTTAGATTCTAGTTGTTCTTGTTCTAGCAAAACTCCATGGATGTTGGTTTGAAGATTTTTACTCCTTTTAGTTAGACATGCTCTTAGTCCTTAAAAGATTTATGAACTTTGTCTCTTTGGGAAATTTGACTTTTTTTTTTATTTAATGCTCTTTGACTTCTCTTCAATTTCAAATGCTTTTGATTTCCCTCCATTCCTCTTTCAGGACTTGCAAGCTTTTTCAATTCGAGTAGCTTTAATTTACTTAGGGTTTTTAATTAGGATTTAATTAATGTCATTAATAATTACTTTCACGCAAGCTTTAATTTACATTTGATGCAACTAGTTTAGAAATTACGGGTTTAGGGTCAAAGTTCATTTCAAACTATTAATCGGAGCTTGTCGAGAATTGGGATTGACGACCCCAACACTTGGTCGACAATTTGGGATTGACAACCTCGAATCGTGGATTAAGTGCTCGAAAAAACCCGATTAATCATGGAGACGAACTGAACACCCTAAACCCTCATTTTCATTATTTTCATTTAAATCTCTTTTAATTCTTGTCTTAGTTGATTAACTTTCAAAAATTCAAACCAAATCAATGACTTAATGCTTTCTTAGTTTAGATTAGTGTAATTTCGATTAACAAGAGAGTAAGTAAAAACACCGACCGCCGATAATATCTATCCTCGAGAGACACGACTCGGGAATACTTACCGCTCTACAATCGACTCCGTGCTATTGCGGAGATGATTTCTTAGAGTGCTAAGAAATCCTCGATCAAATTTTGGCGCCATTGTCGGGGATAGATTAAGGCTAATGGTGTTTTTAATTATTTCTCTTGTTATCTTAGTTGTTAGTTAATTTAGATTTTCATTTTACTTTCGATGCTCATAATCCTTTATTGAGTGTTGTGTTTGCAAGGTACTCATTCGGGAAGCCCGATGCCGCTCGCCCTCACTCACGACGATCAAAGGATGCCTACGCCGCTCGATTGATCCGGCCGAGGATGGCAAACTACCAAGCTAGTTTGCCATACGACAACCCTTATATCCAAACTCCCAAATATCTAAACCCTTACATCCAAACTCCCGAGTATCCAAATCCATACACCACTCCCCCATACCCTTACATCCAACCCTTATGACCCGTATGCTTCGATCGGTCAAGAATGGACCCAAACTTTTGATTATCCCAGCCCAAGCCCTTCATATTCTCTACCGATTACACATCCCCATAACTCGAGCATGGATCCGTATGCACCGACTCGTGGTCTTTATGATTCGGGTTTTGACGATCCATGTTCTCAACTCGCCCCGCCTTCTTCTTACCCGAGCCTTGACTCGTATGCTCCCCAAATTCATGATTCATATTCTTGGAGCTACGAATTTTACGACCTACCCACCTCGAGTTTGTATACTCCGAACGACGACCCGTACACCTCACTTTTTCAAGATTCATCTATGACCCAACTCCCGGACTTAGAGTCTCTCTTATCCGAGATCGTTGAATGCCTTGCTCGCATGGAGGCTCAAATATAGCACATTTCCAACGATGTGGACGAGCTTAAACAAACTTGTGTTGACGAGATGCCCATCTTTGATGTGGTGGATCCCACTTTTGTTTATGGAAATTCGAGCTTTGACGGTCTTGTGAAAGAGGGGTGCAATGAGGTGGAGTTAGAAGGTGAGGAGAAAGGGTCGGAGGTTGGCGTTACCTCTCTCGTGCTCATTGAAGACATTGTAGTGGGAATTGAGGGGGAGCCACTTTTGGGGTCTCCAACGGCACTTGGATTGGCAAGCTTACTTGCTTTTGGCGAGGATGATGAAGTTGTGCCAGTTTTGGAGGATGTGGAGTTGATCGAGCCTCTTTTACCACCACCCGACGCCGTTTGTCTACTCGAACAAGTGGAGGTGGATGAGGGAGCAGTGGAGGGAGAAGAGATGACGGTCGGAGAGACGAAGGAGTACGTCGACCCATTTTGGGACAATCACATTTGGGTGGTCGACTACTCCCTCTTCCGACCACCAAAGCAAGCCCGCGTTCTTGATAGTTCGACCTTCTGGCTTGCCCGACGTGCCCGCCTTGGTGATTTTTGTCACCCGGTGTGTCTACTCGAGAACACCAAGGCGTGGCACGATCGCCACCTCTTCTTGGATCCCGGATAGCGTTAATTGTATAAACCGTCGAGCTATAGACGTTAAAGTAGCACTTATTGCGAGACAACCCAATTTGTAAAAAAAAAGAAAGAAAAAAAAAAGAGAAAATTCAAAAAAGAAAAATAAAAAAAAAACTTTTTATTCGTATTTTGTTTTTGAAACCCCCCGTTTGTTCATTTCTTGTAGGTAGCTTTGTCTTGACTCCCGGAAAGGACTTATGCATAATCGCGTCGACACAAGCTTGGAGATAGGGGCGTTCTCTTTTTCCTACACTTTTTACCGCTTTATTTAGCTTAATTTTCAATGAGGACATTTCTAGATTTTAAGTGTGGGGTGGTGGATAGAGTTCGCCTTAGGCTTTTAAGATTGTTTTCATGCTTGCTTGTGCTAATTTGAGTAACGTGTGTGTTATTTTTGTTTGGAACCTTGGCGAAGTGACGCAGTTTTGATGAATTGCTTAGGAGTTTAGATTTTCGATCGGATTTAGTGTACTTAGGTAATTTGACTCGTTGGGAACTTTGTTCGGCTTTAGCTTTGTGCTATCCTTGAGCTCAAATAGAACTAGTGCCTCAACTATCCTTGTCGTCGAACACTCTCTATAGGATTTTTGTTTTGTATTTTGGAGTCGTCAATTGCTCCATGTGCTCGATCGAAAACATTGTAAGTTGCTAGTAGCAACGAGTGGTCGGAGCCGTTGATTTCTCTTTGTATATATCTTGTATTTAAGTACCTTATTTCCTTGGGTACCAAAAAAGAATCCGAAAAAAGAAGAAAAAGAAAAAAAAATAAAAATAAAAATAAAAAATGATGATGAATAAAACAAGGATAAGTTATAAATCCTTGTAGTTATTAAGTAATAAAACGTGCGACTCTTTCACGTTTCCTCTTTCTCCTTATTTTTAGATCTGTTTTGTTAAAGAGAGTTGTAGACGATCGGGGCTAGTAGGGAGCCGATTAACGGTTCGACCATGGATAGACCTTAGTCGGGGCAAGGATAAGGGGACCGACTTAGAGGGTTACCTAGTACTTATAGGTTTTGGGAGTCGATCTAATCTTTATTTGTCAACACATCATTGTCGTCATTTTAGCCAAGCTAACAAGCATTGTAGCATACGACGTCTCGAATTAGGTTTTGTGCATTAGTTTAGGATTATCCGGGGTAGTTTAGTAATTCTAGATTAGTATTACTTGAGGACAAGCAATCATTCTAAGTGTGGGGTGGTTGATTTGTACTTTTTTATTACCTTTTTGTGTCGCATTCGCGTGTATTTTGCTTGCATTTACGGGTTTTAGGAGTCGTTTTGGCCTATTTTGTTAGTTTTAGGTTTTTATAGCTTTTTTGCCATTTTTAGTAGTTTTTCGTACATTTTTACCCTTTTTCGTATTTTTGGCCGTATGATGACCAAGCGGGTCTCGTGCACGCTCTGGGCGTCTCTTCCAACTCAGATTGGAATGGGCAAAGTAAGGAAACACAGTGCGAATGAGGAGCGACAACCGGCGGACGTTTAGAGCGGAAATGAGAAATCGAGCCGGATGCAGCCGTTCCAGTCGATCGACTGGATCTCAGTCGATCGGCTGATAGTCCAGTCGATCGACTGACACAGCCAAGATCGAATGCTCGGTAGTAGGTTCGGAAATTTTGGGCGAAGTAGTCGATCGACTGACCCTTAGTCGATCGATTGCCAGTCGATCGACTGCTTCTTAGTCGATTGACTGAGACGCAGTCCGGCTCGTGATTTTGGTCCATTTTGATGATTTTGACCCTGCGTTTTTGTATAAATAGACCAATCTTTCTCCAACCTTATCCAACTCTCCTTGGTAAAATTTGGACTTGTTCCATTTCCTCCAAGACCCCTTTTCACACCTTTGGCTTTAGAACCCTAGTTTATGATTTTTAGATTAGATTAGTTTAGTTAGTTTGTGATAATTTCCTTGTTGAGTTGTGGAGAAGGTGACATCTCCATCCCTTGTTGTTGCTTAGTGTTGAAGACTTAATTTTCTTTTGAAGGTTGTAGTAGATTTGAAACTTTGGAGTTTAATGCAATTTTGTAGTGTTCTTTCCCTTTATTATTATGTTTGGTTATCGATTGATTGTTCTTGTTGTTGTGTTGGTTATTAAGCTTGGGTTTGTGTTGTTTTTCCTTCCATTGTTCTTCAATCTCTCATTTTTAGATTCTAGTTGTTCTTGTTCTAGTAAAACTCCATGGATGTTGGTTTGAAGCTTTTTACTCCTTTTAGTTAGACATGCTCTTAGTCCTTAAAAGATTTATGAACTTTGTATCTTTGGAAAATTTGACTTTTTTTTCCATTTAATGCTCTTTGACTTCTCTTCAATTTCAAATGCTTTTGATTTCCCTCCATTCCTCTTTCAAGACTTGCAGGCTTTTTTAATTTGAGTAGCTTTAATTTAATTAGGGTTTTTAATTAGGATTTAATTGATGTCATTAATAATTACTTTCAAGCAAGCTTTAATTTACATTTGATGCAACTAGTTTAGAAATTATGGGTTTAGGGTCAAAGTTCGTTTCGAACCATTAATCGGAGCTTGTCAAGAATTGGGATTGACGACCCCAACACTTGGTCAACAATTTGGGATTGACAACCTCGAATCGTGGATTAAGTGCTCGGCAAAAACCGATTGATCGTGGAGACGAACCGAACACCCTAAACCCTCATTTTCATTATTTTCATTTAAATCTCTTTTAATTCTTGTCTTAGTTGATTAACTTTCAAAAACTCAAACTAAATCAATGACTTAATGTTTTCTTAGTTTAGATTAGTGTAATTTCGATTAACAGGAGAGTAAGTAAAAACACCGACCGCCGATAATATCTATCCTTGAGAGACATGACTCGAGAAAACTTACCGCTCTACAATCGACTCCGTGCTATTGTGGAGACGATTTCTTAGAGTGCTAAGAAATCTTCGATCAGTTGATTAAAGTGTGTTATGTCTTAGCAAACTTCAGTGCAACCATATTCAATTATTTGTTTCTTTGTGTTATCCACCATATTGGGCATGATATTCTGGGAGATATTGTGATTCTATTTTCTACATTTAACTTTTCTGTGAGGGTTCAGCCAGGTCTTGTTATCCTGGAGTGGCTTTCCCCCTTTCAAATGGTTGCTTCAACAATTACTAGCAATAACTTGTCTGGTATTTTTTATTGCAGATTGATGAGAATGTGTAGAGGGAGATTATCAATTACAGGTCTCTAAGGCACCCTAATATCGTTAGATTTAAAGAGGTTGTCACTGATGTTCCTCTGAGATCTACTTGACTTCAAATTTTCCATATGAAATAAATGATCTATATTTTTTAATTATTAATTATTTTATTAATAGTAGTGAAACAATGTTATGGCCATGGTTAGATAATGTCCAGAGTGGTTTTGTGTACCTGGACATTTTGTTTTTTAGTAAAAATAAACATGGAAACAGGCTTTGCATCATAGTTGCTTTATTTTCTTTAAGCTTTCTGTTATTTTCAGTCTATTTTTATTGATATATATTGTTAGTGGTAGGTACAAAACCCGACATCAAAGAAAAAGAAAATGCGGGAGCTGGTGATGACGAGAATTATATTCTTTTTTGTGCAAATTTCTTATCGACCATCGTTGCTTGAGAAGGAAACTCAGTCTCAGATGGCTACGAAAAAGGTATATACCATTTTTAATTGCATTGCATCAGACTGGAATGATTCAATTTGACCCTCTATCATACTTGTTTTGAAATTTACGGTTGCCTTTTTTTTGGGATTTTTCATTTTAAAGTAGAAGGGAGATTAATTATATGTCTACTGGTATAGTTTTAACGGTAATATAACTTTAATATTTTGTGTATTCTCCGCCACGCCCTTGAGTATCTTGGTCAGGTAGACTTTTGGTTCATCAAACTTTGATTATTGACTTTCATGTTGACCTAGTGGATACTAGACAGATAGTTCTTTTGGCTTAAAATTATTAATGTTGTTAGTTCTTTTTCTTGTTTTTCTACTGAGTTGTAATTTGTGAAACTATTTAATGAAAGTTGAAGCTCGTGAGTTTGACTACTTTAGAATGGCCGAAGTGAACAAGTTGATAATTTAAGGAAATAAATAATATTTTTCTTAATTTCCTGCAGTTGTTGCGATGAGAGCGCTAAAGGCATCACTTGATGTGCCTGATAGAATAGGTTGGAATGGAGATCCTTTTGCTCCTATGACAAGGGAAGGTGTTACATGTCATCCTTCAAAGGATGAAGCTTACCTTGTCGTTTCCCAGATGTAAGTTTTTTTTTAATTTAATTTGCATATAAAAACTCGGTTGCCATCATAAGATTTTTCCATGATTATAAAAGGCATAAAGAAAGCACGATGGAAATATAATTGCCATATTTTTAAAAGAACATTCTGTTTTACTTTATTAGTATTATTATCATTATTTTCTTATCCTTTTTTTCCCCTTTTTTTTTGTTCACGGAGATCTTGGCAGCCAAGGGTTGAAAGGTAATATCAGTGATCAGATTGCCCTCTTGTCCAACTTGGTCAGCCTGTAAGTATCAACATTTAATTTCTTATTCGTTTGTTTGTTTTTACTGATCATGTAAAAAAGTAATAATAGCGTAGCCTTTAAAATGGGTGAAAAGCTTATCAGCTGCAAAGAAATAGGAATTGAATGAAGTCATACAAACATTGTTTTTTGGAGCTACCTGAGATGTTGGACTTTTAATTGGTGGTGGTCTGTAGTTTGGTCTTTGGCTAGTCAAATAAGTATTTGAATATTGTTCTTTTGATGAAATGTCAAAATGTTTGATTAAAACGTTGTACATTTTTTATTAATTAGATTTATTGTTTAATTAGTTGATAAAGTTGTTTAATTATTTTCGGCCTGAATTTATATTTGGTGAAAACCTTTTCATGTACAGGAACTTGAGTTCCAATTCTGTAGGAGGTAATTTACCCTCAGGATTAGGTCAAAAGTCACTTGTGAAGTTGTAAGTTTTATTTATTTTTATTGTTAGTTAAAACATTATTCACTTTTTTTGTAGAACTGGACTCAACTGTAAACACCTCAATAATATAATTAATTAATTATATTATGTTTCTTGTTTTCAGGTTTTAGCCTGATTTTTTTAATTAACTCTAATATTATAAAATTAGATTGATTACCATTAAGACTGAACCTATACTTGTTGGAATTTATAGAGACGAACACCATGCTCGTGCAGCGGAAGTTTTAAAATTTTGGATCCAACAGATCCATCCTGTGAACGAATATATTTATATAATAAATAAACGAGACAAAAGCATGAAACCCTTACAGTAAATTCAGGTTCGATTTCAACACTAACTTTTCTTCACGATAGCTTCTTCACGATAGCAATACACTGGAGTTGGATCTTGCAGTCCTATTTTTTTTTCCAGAAAAAAAAACTCTTATAATTAGTAATCAATAAGCAACACTTTCATTGTTTATCGACACTATTTTTAGTAGAGAGGGATGCTAATTTGCAGTAGGCATTAGAAGCGGAGCGTTCTGCTCGTGCAGATTTGCAGGCGCAAATGGCACAGGTGATGAAGAATTTTCATCAATAAGGTGGATTGCCACCTCCATAGCCATGACGATTTTCTATCTCGATTCCACATATCCATTTGCGCATGCATTTACATTATGGATATTGCTTTCATATCTTGGAGATTATGTGTGTATTTGGTGATTAATATTTGGGTATTTTGGATATCACGTGTGCTTTAGATATCGTTGTTTGGTATTTCGGGTATGATGTGATTTAGATATTGACGTTTGTTATTTTGAATATTGGCGTTTGGAATTTAATATATAGTTTCAGTTATCTTTTAATTCTCGATTATTATTGTGAATTATTTGGTATAACTACAGGAAAATTTAAGAATTGAAAAAAATAAAAAATACATTGAAAATAATACCAACAGATTATTCTGATGGTAAATATATTAGTTGTGGCTGTTGGTAAACTATAATTACCAACGGAAAACTGTTGTTGCTATTTTACCAACAGATTAATTGTGTTGGTGAATTTCCAATTACCAACAGACTGCTTCAGTTGGTATTACCAATGGATATATTACGTTGGTGAATTTCTAATTACCAACATACTGCTTCAGTTGGTATTTACCAACGGAAATATTCCGTTGGTAAATAGCGACAGATGAGTCTGTTGCTAAATCTAGTGACAGAAAATCTCTGTTGGCAATCCGTTGCTAAATTTAGCGACAGCCAATATTTTGTTGGTAAATTTTACCATCAAGCTGTTTACCAACATATTTTTTCTATTGGTAATCTGTTGGTAAACTCAGTTTCCAAAATAATTAATTAATTACCAATAGATTTTTCTGTTGGTATTTTCCAGTTTTCTTGTAATGCATGTAGCACATAAATTTTCTCCACCTGTTCCTCATACTCATTGTGTATTAGTTCAAAAAGGGAGTGTTCTGTAATAAGCTGGCATTAGATTGTGTCAGTCAGGGCCTTCAGCCTAATCCTCCTACCACCTAAGTTCATAGTAATTGACATAGCTTGATAATCCATCTCAATAGGAGTGTTCTCCTTAAGCCAATCCCCTCCCAGAATAAGATCACAGCCTTCATGTTGTAAGAGCCTTAGGGGGTGCCTAAATGTATAGTTCTGCATTTTCCATGTGAATCCCTCAGCCTGTTGAGAGCTCAACAACTTCTACCCATTAGCCACTTTAACCAATATGGGCTTAGTAGGTCCCACATCACACCCTAGCTCTCTGGCAGTTGACTCCTTAATAAAGCTTAAGGTGCTCCCTGAGTCCAGCAGTATATGTAATTGCTTGTCACCACAGTATCCCACAAACCTCATGGTGGTGGGGCCACCCTCTCCTGTCATAGAGTTTAAGGACATTTGTACTTCTTCAACAGGGTTCATCTAAACCTCAGCCTCATCACCAGTAATGTCTGTGTAGGAATAAGCCATTTCCTCCTCCTCAGTCATCATCATGTAGTTCACTCTATGTTTGCACTTGTGCCCCACTACAATCTTCTCATCACAGTTATAACAAAGTTCTTTCTCCCTCCTTGCAGCCATTTCTGCAGATGTGAGTAGCTTGGGTGGGGGTTTGCTTTGGGTAGGCAGGGTTTACCTGTAACGAATTGGGACTGTAGGGTTAGTGGTTTTCTGATTGTGCTGAGGGGCAGGAGAAATTTATGTTAGGTCCCTTAATCCTTTTTGTAATTTCTTCTAGGGTTAGCAACTGTTTCCTACCTAGTTTAATGGTTTGTTGAAGGGAACTTGGTTCAAACATGTTAACAAAAGCCTGTAAATCTTCATTAAGCCCACTAATGAAGCTTGCTATAAAATATTCTTCTGTGTATCCCCTCTGATCTATCATCAGCATACAGGCCCTCAGCTCTTCAAACCTTTCTACATAATCCTCATATGATCCACACTAGTGCAGAAACTACATATCCAGAAGGGTAATTCTGCCTATCCAGAACGCCTTTCTGTACCTTCTGTAGTGACATAGTTCTGGATTGGCAGACAGTCCAGAACGCCTTTTTTTACCCTTCTGGATTGGCAGACTTTCTAGAAGGGTAAAAAAAAACTGTTCTAGAAAGAAAAAAAATCTGTTCTAGAATGGTACCTTCCTATACTTTATCCGCCATTTTCCAGATCGGTTTTTACAATTACCGTTCTGGAAAGTTGTACAATCCAGAACGGTATTTGAAAAAACTGTTCTGGACAATCGTTCAATCCAGATCGGTATTTTAAAATACCGTTCTGGACTGTTCAACTTTCCAGATCGGTATTTGAGAAAATCCGATCTGGAATGTACACCTATCCAGAACGGTATTTTAAAATACCGATCTGGAATGGATAATTTTCCAGAACAGTTTTTTAAAATATCGTTCTGGAAATTGAACATTCCAGAACGATATTTTAAAATACCGTTCTAGACTGTACAACTTTCCAGATCGGTATTTTAAAAAAACCGATCTGGAATGTTCAACTTTCAGAACGGTTTTTTGCAAACCGTTCTGGAGAGTCGCACTTTCCAAAACGGTATTTTCAAATACCGTTCTGGTAAGTTATACTTTCCAGAACGGTTTTTTCAAATACCGTTCTGGAAGTCCATTTACTAGAAAGGTTTTACAAAAGTTACCTTTTAGAAAGTTTAAAAAAATTTAAAAAAAAAATGAAATGAAAGCAGGAATACACCAAAATCAATAATAACGAATATTGTGATTATATTAATTATATCACCAAATTTCGAAAAAATATAAGACACAACAAACTAAAACTAATATTAATACAATAATATTAGAACTTGAGGTAACATTGCTTCTCCCTGTAACATCCAAATTATTCCACATATAATACAAAGAACTTGATAAAGAATACAAAAATTCRAAAAAGTGGCWACCAATCAGCTRGAATATCAGGAGGTCTTGGTACATAAATTCGCGGAGTGACATGGGAATATCTAGCATCCCAAATTCGACAAGTTCCATCATCAGAGGACTTGCCACAGAAATGTAACCAGTATAAAAAAAAAACAAAACTAAGGAATGTAATACTCCACCAAGAAAGATGATAAACCAAAGAACAATACTCACGACAAAAGCTGATAAAAAGCGCCAGATCGAGGACAGAATACAATCGCAATGACAGCTCCAGTATGACCCCGTAATACTGAAATTGGTTACCCATCAGGCAGGCTCCACTGACATAAAGAAAAATGATTGTTTATATTGCCAATCAGAACAAAAAGGCAAGAAAAGAAAATGCTATAAAGAATCTTACAACTCGAATCACGCAGTCGTTTGAAGCAGAAGCCACTAAAGAATTGTTGACGTTCACGGCCAGGTTAGTGATGTCACTCTTAATGAAAAAGATCGACAAATGAACCAAACAACTTATAGAAGATAAAGGGAAAATGATCATTCCTCAAGAACTATTAATAAGATACTATTACTCACTTCATGTCCTCGGCAGCTAGCCAAGCAATACGCAGTTTCCATTGACCAGATCTTAACAAGACGATCATCAGATATCTCCCAGACCGGTCAAATATAGCTCCATTGTCATTGTCCAGATTAAAAACTTGATGAAGTTTAAAGGATCTATAATTAAGATGAAAGCAAGATAAAATATATGAATAAAAAGGAAAAAGGAAACTAAATACATTGGAAAGTGACGATGCCAGGGATGGTACAAAGACTTACTTTTCCTCATTTGTCTTTGTCTCATTGTTTTTAGAATCGACTCTAACTACAGTTTCCAATACAGCCTACTCATGAGAAACAAAATAAGCGAAGTATATAGCAAAAAAAATGACAACATAACAAAAAAAAAATTGGGGCAAATTACCCCATAATTTACTTTCTCGAACACAAATATTTAAAGATTGAGTTGCAATCGTTCCCGAATTCCCAGGACATTTTGCAAAAGAAATTGAATCATGTAATTAATGGGACATTGGTCATGGACGGAAACCAAAATGCATTGCATTACCTCCCTCCTTCTCMAGCAATGATGGTCGATAAGAAATTTGCACAAAAAAGAATATCATAACAGTTTTAATAAAATTTACATACTGCATAAATAATACTACATGCTCTTAGTTTCAATAACCAGCACGTAAACATAATAACATAAGCACAAAAAATATAATAATAATATAACCACACACACACATAATTAACATATAAAGAAACAATTTTAGTCGAAGTGGCGCATAATGTAAAGGGGAAATGTTTCTTAATACAATCAAAGTTCAAAAAGAAAAGGAAAATAAAAAGGTAAGTAACCTGGATGATACCGCCCGATTGTCGTTTATGCATGGCTTGAAACATGTCCGAACTAGGTTTCGCCATATATGCATGAGATGTCTGTTCAACCATGGCCATGCTACGCCTGAGCTCCTCGCAAATCCTTCAAATAAATGAATTAATTTAAAATAAAAATTCAAAAACCACTTCACAGAATAATAATAAGCTCCGGATAATAGAGACGCTACATTTTTCTTATTTTAAATACATCATTACGAAAAGAGGAAAAAAAAAAGGTTTTTTAACTAGCAGTTTTATTAGATATCGGGAATTAAACAAATTTTATACAAAAATTTCGTACATGGGCTGCTTTTATATTTGCAGAATCGAGTATCTATCTAGGGAAAGATTCGTAATTTATGTCCATCTCAGGCGTTTATTGTATGAACAGAATCAAGTTGGATATTCATTGATTAATTTAAATTYGATCGAATAGTTTTAGATCACGAGCGAATCGGGAACCCCGTTGATCAACTTCGTGGCATGCAATATTCGAACTGGTGAAGAAACACACTAAGATCTAAAACATTATAAAGTCCACAACAGTGTTTAATCACATATCAGTAATTAATCACTCATTTAAGCTCATTTCATTTTAATTCCAAGTGGTTTAAAAAAAGAAAAAAGCTTCAAGTATAAATAAACCCCTTTTATAAAACCTAATTTAAAACACTGAAAGTGTCAATATTTCAAATTAACACACATAAACAACAGCTATTTTGTTTGTCTTAAAAAATCGAACCCTATACACATTCAAACTCAATTTTGAACATAAACACCAAAGTTTAAACCGAGAATTACTGTGTAAAACAATAAGAATTTATATGAATATGTAGCATAAAACTGGAAAAAGAAGCTGGAAAATGAAAACACAATTTCAATGGAAAATGAATTACTGTGTTTTCTATTACGCATAAATTGTTTTTGTCAGGATATTTGATAATAGAGTTTGATTCAGTATAAAGATGAAAACAAGGAAAATGAATGCATGCATAAAACCMTGTTACTAATAAAATACCAATTATGCAACAATAGATGAATGTCATATGTCCACATGATCATATTCACATTTAGAGAGAGAGAGAGAGAGAGAGAGAGTACCTTATTGCCAAGAATGGAATACAAATT
>BMAC01000377.1:538496-574223 GCA_014905375.1 Phtheirospermum japonicum
GTTTGTCCTTGGTTTGGTTAGTAAATTTTGTATGATTGCTTATGGTTGATTTGAGTTGTGTGTATTGATATTGACTGGAACCTTGATAAAGTGACGTGGTTAGATGCTTTGGTTAGGATATTTAGATTTTCGTTCGAACAATAGTGTGATTGTGGGGAATGAAGTGTAAAGAGTCTATGAAGTGTCTTGTCCTCTATTCTATTCTTGTTTCATTCTAAAGAGTCGAATATTCTTTACTAGCCCCATTTTCTGATGCCCTCTATAGGATTTTATGTATTTTTTATTTTTTTATTTTGGAGACATTAAAACTCCACGTGCGAAGTTGGAAAATGTCATTAGTTGCATTCAGCAACATAAGATTGGAGTCAATGAACTCTCGCTGTTGATTGTTGTAAATTATGCTCGTTTAGTACCTCATCTTTATGGGTACTCATAAAAAAAAGAAAAGAAAATAATAAAAAAATAATAAGTACAAGAAGAGAAATCCTTGTACAAGTTAAATTTCTATTTTGTTTTTATTTCTTAGATTTTTTTGTTAAAGAAGTGTATAGATGACTGGGCTAGTTGGGTGACGACATGGAGGTTTGTTCAGGGTTAGATTTGGGACGAGGCATGGGTTGATGACGTGCATAATGGTCAACTCATTACTTTTAGGTGTTCGGAAGCGAGTCTAAATCTTTTATCTCAATGTATCGTGTCGTTCTTTTAGTTGAGTTTTCAGTCGATTTAATGCACTAAATTCTTGAATCATTTGAATGCATTAGCGATTATGTCATCGGGTAATTAGCTTTTCCTTGTCTACGTCTAGACTAGATTTTGCTTGAGGACAACCAAAAAGCTAAGTGTGGGGGAGTTGATTAGTACATATTTGTATGTGATTTTAGTGTGTTTTTGCATTGCGTTCTGTGTGTTTTGTCGGGTTTTTAGGTTTCTATTCTTCTCGTTTCTCTTCTTTTTAGTAATTTTCGTTTCTTATCTCATTTTATGTTTTTCTCCTTTATTTTATAAGTAATAGTCTAATTATGTTTAATTTTCTCTTTCAGTTTCGAGACGACGAAGATTGGATGAGCAATGTGCTGAACTGACACTGGGTACCAGTCCGACACTAGGTTACCTAGTGTCCGAGTCCTACCGACGCTACCTGCTCGCGTTGATGCCGGGAGCCGCCCGCGTCGAACGACGCACCCGTCGATGCTCTTGAGCTCCAAATCTATAAAACTCTCTATGAGCGTCGATCTATAGATCGTCGGCCGACGCACACATGCCAGCACCCATCGACGCAACCCTGCCGACACGCACGCCGAGCAGCCTGACACGCGTCGATCGATGCTCGGCATGCGTCGGTCGATGCTCCGGCAGTTTGAGCAGTTATTTCGGGAAAATCTATAAAAGGCTGGTGGTTTCTTCATTTCACGTGTGATGGAACTTGGGGGAAGGTTCAGAGATTGCAGATAACCCTCGGTTCTTGCCACCTTTCGATTCATGCAAGATTAACATTTTATAGTTCGTCGTTTCGTCATTTCTATTCCGTTCGTCGTTCAAGTCATTCCACATCGATGAAGACTCATTCGATGGCTGCTATTTCCTTTATGTTATAAGTGTTTCTGAACATTGTTATTTGCTTTTTGTATATAGGTTTGGTTATCTTTGAATGTTTATTGTTAATTTAGTTGTATTCCTTTTACCGTTTTTTTTTCTCGTTGTTAGTTTATTTTATTGCTTTAGTAGTTTAGTTGTGATTTCTTATTAGATTAGTTGTGTGGTTTTAATGTTCATGCTTTTATTGATTTCGGATAAATTTATCGTTCTAGTGTGCTTAGGGTCATTTAGAACTATCGAGATTGACAGCCCTGCTCGTGAAGATGATCCTGGCACACTAGAACCCTCATTTTCATAATCGTTTCAAGCTTTCGATTTAATTGCTCGTAGATGTTAGAAATCCCCAAACCAAATTTGATCACGTGTTTAGTTTTTATTTCGTTTCTATGTTCGTGAAATCAAATACCGGAATGACTTCCGATTAGTCTTCCTTGTGATTCGAATCGAGTCCAACTTACCACCTACAGCTACTCCGTTCTCTTGCGGACGAGCTTTTAATTTTTAAATAAATAGTAGGTGTAAAAAGTTCGATTCACTTAGTACGTCAAGTAACCTGCTCTAGATGCCAATTGTGAATTTTGTAGGTCTATGGATGTTAAGATAAGTATCAGTAAATCAATGTTAAGTCCAATGTTAAACACCAGAACTAACATCAAACAGAATGAAAATAAAAGGCAGCGGAATAAATCGAAACTAAAAG
Organism: Phtheirospermum japonicum; assembly: GCA_014905375.1. Classification (NCBI taxonomy): domain Eukaryota; kingdom Viridiplantae; phylum Streptophyta; class Magnoliopsida; order Lamiales; family Orobanchaceae; genus Phtheirospermum; species Phtheirospermum japonicum. Next base: position 540,796 of record BMAC01000377.1, read on the forward strand.
AACACAGCAATTTAAATTTTATTTGTAAGCAAACTTGCTTATGAACTAGGTATACAAACCCGAAAACTATATTACTTTAATTCGTTCAAGATCAAATACAAAGTATAAAGTAATATATAAAAACAATAGCATCAACATTATGATACTAAAATACTTGTCGCCTCAAAGGATGATCTTCTCCGTTGGTCACGCGACTTCAAAGATGTATGGATCTCGGATGGTGTCTTCAAGTATTCCTCGTGCTTGTGTTCTTGTTTAGTCCGTGCGTCTCTGTTCCCCTTGCTGCGTTAAAGTTGTTATTTTAATCAAGACTACTTCTTGTCTTAAATAGACAAGAATCCTAATCTTAGTAAACAAGTAAACTAATTCTAAACTCGATTTAGGAAACTAAATAAAATCCTAAACACAATCTAGGAAATAAATCTAGCGTCCTAATATATTTTGAGCCCAAGAAAGGCAAATAACTACAAAAAGAAAATATGAATAATTTCCAAGAATAAAATTCTCAACAAACTTGAATATATTGACAGCACAGGTTAAAATGTGAAGTCTTTTGAAGAGCAACACAATCATTGTTTTTCATCCATGATGTATAGAGAGTTTTTGAAAGTAAATAGAAGTCTCAATTTTGCCCATCAACAATTTATCATCAACTGTGTGAGGGCATATATTGGACCATCTACAACACATCGACTTTATAAAGAGATGGTTGGGGGCTATGGTAATGTTGGGCTTTGCATATAGATTTTAAGAATTTTAAAAGGGAGCTAAAGGCTTACATTTGTGGAGCGGATGCACAGTTAATTATAGATAGGTTTTTCAAAAAAGTTGATGTGTATCCAGAAATGGCATTTGATTATGCGGTGTATGAGATTGGTCAGTTAACAAGGCTATTTTGGGCCGATCCAACTGCGAAGAAGAACTATGCCATGTTCGGCGATGTTATATCTTTTGATGCTACATACAACACAAATAGGTATTCTTTATTTTTTACCTGGTTTTGCACATTTATTTTATTATTTCTTAACTAGATTATATATATATATATAATTTATGTAGGTACTTCTGTTCTATGCAGTTTTTGTTATGTTGTTATGCACTTTTTTTAGGCCAATCAATGTGTAACATGCATGTTTAATGAAGTGTGCATGAAGACTTACAACAATGGTGATGTTTAATACAAGCACCATTTTATTCACATTGTTTTAGTATTGTAGGGGGTAAAAGGGGTTATATGTTTATTTTTAATATGTGTAGGTATAAAATGGTGTTTGCTCCATTTACTGGTGTTGATAATCACAAGCGGTGCGTTACGTTTGGAGCAGGGTTGATAGTCAAAAAAGATGAAGAGTCATATACTTGGTTGTTCTCAGATTTTTTGAAAGCAATGGGTCAAGAACCGTATTACATTGTTACTGATCAAGATCCAGCAATGAAAAATGCGATTAATAAAGTTTTTAAAATGGGAAGGCGTAGATTATGCATGTGGCATATCATGGAGAAGGTAAGTAAAAAAATTGGTCATGCATTGTTTAATGATGACAATTTCATGAGGAGACTTAATGGGGTCGTGTGGAATGATTATATAGAGCCTCCTGATTTTGATGCTGAATTGAAAGAAATTATGAATGAATTTGGATTGTCAACACATCAATGGTTTGCATCCTTATTTGAGACTAGGAATTTATGGATCCCTACTTGTTTTAGGGATGTGAAATTGGGTGGGATGCTTAGAAGAACCTCTAGATCTGAAAGTGCGAACAGTTGGTTCGGACATTTCACGAATCCCCAATCTAGTTTGGTTGAGTTTTTTATGTACTTTGATAGTGAGATGGATGAACAAAAGAAATGTCATGGAAAAGTTAAATAGTGAATGTGAGGCTCGAATTCCTGAATGCAGTACACCGTTAGCCATTGAACAACATGCTGCTTCAATATATACGAACAAAGTACTTTCTGATGTGAGAATTGAGATTGAAGCGGCTTGTTATAAATGCCTGGTGACACATATTCGTGAGGTGGGTGGGAACTGTCATTACACAATTAAAGATGACGAATATGGTGTGTTTAATGTTATTATGTAAAAGCGTCAATACTGCACAGTGTTCTTGCAAAATGTTTGAAAGAGTTGGACTGTTGTGTCGTCATATATTAATGCTTTTTAAGGACCTTCATCGCATTCCTGATGAATATTTGCTAAATAGATGGACAAAGGTCGCATCATTGAATCTGGATCTTAAAGGTGTTACATTAGATAAGCAACCTATGCATGAAAGTATTGGCAATTGGAACAAGTTGTGGTCAGATTTTCATTGTTGCATTGGCCTTGCACAGGGAAGTTAAGATCAGTTGGATGAATTATCACATGTCATCACTGAACAAAAGCAGTTGTTATTAGCTAAACAGTCTGGTGGCACGGCAGCTTTTGGTAAGAAGTCAGTTATTGAGTTGATTAGCACATATTTGTCCTTGTTTTTATTAGTATTTTTGTTAGTTTTTCTTATTACTTTTCGTATAAGTTGCTTAATTTAAGCTTACTTTCGTATATTTGTACTTCCAGCTTATTTTACCGTATTATGATCTAAACTGATGCAAATAGGTGAATATTCTCTATTTTTCATCTTATAGCTAAGTACACGGAAGAGTTCAGCGCTTAAGGGATGACGTTTAATTAAAAGAAGATGAGAATCGAGCTTTCCGGCAAAAGAGTAGCAGAAAGTGGGAGTTAACGGTATCTATAACCGTTACCATCATCGTTACCTTGCCGCTGAAGATGGACAAAGAGCTCCCAGACCAAGATAACAGCTACTTTAGCGGTATCTTTATACCGTTAGTTACACCGTTACGAAGTGACAGAGAGGTTAGCGGCGAACTTAACGATTACTTTCTTACCGCTACAAACACCGCTACGGATTGACAGAGACTACTCAAAGAGGGTTAACGGTATAGTTAGCGGTAACTCCTACCGCTAAGTCTTACCGTTACCTGCCCAGAAATGCATTTTTACCCTAACTTGTGCTCCAAGACAAGGGAAAACTATATAAACCTCTCTCTTAATCCGTCCCAAAACACACATATCACCACTATAACCTTATTTTCGGTCCTTAGACTCAAAAACAACACACCTTCACATCCCATTTCAATATAGAAGATCAAGATCGAAGATTCATGAGTCGCAAGTTCCAAGCTTCAATCTTTAGTTTGTGATTCAATTCTTGATCAAGATCTACGCAATTTCTCCGGAGTAGCTGGAGAGTTTAATGCAAATTCCTAGTTTCAATAAGTATTCTAAACTTTTTACTTACTTTCTTAGATTAATTTATACGATTAAGTAGTAGCTTTTCAATTATTTTTCTTGAATTATTTTATGTTTGAACCTTAGTTACTTTTGATATTCGGATTCGTAATCTTTCATTTTGGTTTAATTGATGTTTGGTTTTTAGAGATTTAGTATTGTTCATGCTTAGATAATTTATTCCGTATGCATTGCGTTTGAGGTAATTGCTTTTCGTTTATGCTAGTTATTCTTTTTGAGTTCATAGGTTAGACTCGTTATAATTATTAGATTCGTTATAATTACCAAGATTTTATTGATGTTCATGCGTTTTAAATTCATAGATAATCAAAACAAACAAACCCCCAACTTGTACAAGTTTTCGTGTTACTTGTGATTGAGCAAACTATTCGAGATTCTGATTGCATATTCCTTGAGATCGACTCGGTTTTAACTTACCAGCCTACATGCGAACTCGTACTCTTGCGAGCGAGCTTTTAAATAATTGACAAATATTTATAAAGTAGGAACACAAAAGTTCGAATCAAAATTTTGGCGCCGTTGTCGGGGAACAAAAGCAAAGGTTTCAAAAATATGTTTGTTCAATTTATTTTCTTTTAACCGTCTATTTTTATAATTCATTTTCTGTTCGATGCGTTTGATTTTCTGTTGAGTGTATGCAAGGTAGAACATCACTTAGACTCGAACTTGCACCATTTATTGATAATATTCATCGTTCAAATCAAGCAAGACCTCCTCATATTTCTGAAAGCGAATCATCTGTTACCACTTATTTTGTTTGTGACACAATTCCTGATACGATGTTAAGATGAGAAAATCCAGTTCACAACAACAATGCAAACGATCAACCGCCAAGGAACCTGTCATAGATCAGAGGAAAATCACCGGAATTTCAGAGATTAGGTTACAAATGGAAAAAGAGGGGAAAAGAAATGGGCGAAATGGGGAAGAAGGTTGCGAGTCGATTGGTGAAGAAGGTACGCAAGCGGGTTGAAGGCCAACGGGTTCGGACTCCAGTTTGGACCGGTTCGCATTTAGTTTGGCTAATGGGCTTTCAGCCCAATCTTATTACTCCAAGCCTTTTTATTGAATTTAGCCCATTTTATTAGTTTTGTTTTACTTGAAGTTGTTATGTTATTTTACCGGATGATGGGGATTTGTGGACATGTGTATTTGGTCCCCCCAACCTTATGTTATATGCTGGACGATTGGAAATGAGAGAATCAAGCAAATAATTACATTTCTATTCTTATTTAATTCTCTCTCTATCTCCCTTCCTCCCCAAGTCATTCTTATTCATCATAATCCATACAGTTCATCTTCTAAGCCCAGAAAATATATACAAAATTAATACACAAAACCTAGCAAATACCACAATTGGTACTCAGAGCCTTCCGATTCTCTGAAATGGCAGAAGGTACAAGGCTTAAGGATCTTCAAGAGGCCCAAAAATGTATTGATCAAGTCCTTCAAATGGAATCTGCAAAGAGGGAAGCCACAGAAATTAAGTTACAGGAGCAGATTAATGGAATCAGCACAGATATGATGAACAAGTTTGACCCCCTAGCACAAACATTAGCCTCTATTCAACTGCAGTTGCTCAACACAGAAAAGGTGCAGAAACAAACTGATGAGGGTTCTATTCTGGGTGAACCAAGCTCAGGCTGGACACCACCCATAAATTTTAATAGGCAACAACCAGTTACATCCCAAAAGATCATCCAGGATCAATCACACCAGGACATAATCAGCCCACTACCCAGGATTAATTTCCCCAGGTTTGATGGAACTCAAGATAGGTCTTGGATATTAAAATGTCAGGGTTATTTCAAACTCATCCCCAATATTCCAGATGCACAGAAGGTGATTCTAGCATCTATGCACTTTGATGGTAAAGCCTCACAGTGGTTCCAACAATTCTCTATCAGACACATGGACCTAACTTGGGCTCAGTTCTTAGAGATCCTATCATCCAGATTTGATGAGTTGAATGAGGCAAAAATTATTGCTGAATTTAATAAACTGAGGCATACACATTCATATTTAGAGTATTTGGATAAGTTTGAGGAGTTGAGAGTCTGTATGTTACTTCTAAACAGTGGTACATATTCTGAAGACTATTTTATTGCCAGTTTTATTAGTGGTTTGAGTGAGGAACTTCAATCTTTTATACACATGTTTGGACCCATAACCCTACAACAAACTATTGAGTTGGGACAAAGACAGTTGCATACCTTAGATGCAATTACCAAGAAATTAAGGACTCCATCTAGACCCAGTGTTCCTTTCATACCTAGGAGAAATGAGACAAGTACTACACTAAGACCAGCACCAGTCCCAAATAAACCCCAGTTTAAATTACTCACAGCCTCTGATGGCTGCCAGGAGGGATAAGGGGTTGTTCTACAACTGTGATGAATCTTTTACTGCAGGGCATAGGTGTAAAAACAGGATTTCATACCTCATCATGACTGAAGAGGAAGAGAATCAATATATGGATCCCTATTCCAACCAGGAATTACATGAGCAAGAAATTGAAGAGAGTATGGAAGAGATTCAGATGTCATTAAACTCAATTTCAGGTGAAGGAGGGCTTACTACTATGAGACTTAATGGATCAGTGGGAAAGGAGAGGTTGCACATATTGATTGACACTGGGAGTACACTGAGTTTTTTTCAAGAAGCAACTGCTAAGAGGCTGGGGTGCATTCTTGAACCTGCCAAGCCAATCCTAGTGAAGGTAACAAATGGGCAGAAAATGGTGAGCTCAACAAGGGTTTCTGAACTTAAGTGGGAAATACAAGGACATCCCTTCTCTTACTCTCCAAGGGTTTTGGCAAATGAAGGCTGTGATTTAATTTTGGGAGGCGATTGGCTGAAATCCTGCACTCCTGTGGAGTTGGATTATGACCATATGACATTTACTATCACATTGTTGGGAAAAAGGGTTAAGATACAGGCAATATCTTCTCCCCATGAATGTCACCTAATTTCTAGACCTACTCTTTTCAAAATGATCCAGCGGGCACTAGTGCAGAAACTGCATATCCAAAAGGGTAATTCTGCCTATCCAGAAGGGTATTCTGTGCCTTCTGTAGTGACATATATTCTAGAAAGTCTGTACTTTCCAGAACACCTTTTTTTTACACTTCTGGATTGGCAGACTTTCTAGAAGGGTAAAAAAAAGACGTTCTAGAAAATAATTTTTCTGTTCTAGAATGGTACCATCCCATATTGATCCGCAACTATTCAGAACGGTTTTTTAAATTCCGTCTGGAAAGTATAACTTTCCAGAACGGTTTTTCAAAAAACCGTTCTGAAAAGTCTCTCTTTCAAGAACGGTATTTTAAAATACAGTTCTGGTAAATTATACTTTCTAGAACGGTTTTTTCAAAAACCGTTCTGAAAAATCTCTCTTTCCAGAACAGTATTTTTAAATACCGTTCTAGAAAGAGAGAGACTTTTCCGAACGGTTTTTGAAATAACCGTTCTAGAAAGGATAACTTACCAGAACTATATTTTTAAATACCGTTCTGAAAAGTCGCGCTTTCCAGAACGGTTTTTTCAAATGCCGTTCTGGAAAGTTACAATATTTTTGATTATCCGTTCTGAAAAGTTTGGCCTATTTTTAAGTATTCATCTTTCCCAATTGTAAAATATTAAATATACAATATTTAAAACACCAAATCTTAATTAAAAATATACTTCACCACATACAATATCTCAATCCATTCAAAGCAAACCAAAACAACAAAATAAAAAACCACAATATTCATCAAGTATTCATCAATTGTTCAAAACAACAAATCTAATATTCGAAATAAGGAACCTCGGAGTCACTTGCTGCCACGAGCCATGTTGAAAAATCGCATTATTCTCCTCAAAATTCACATTGCTGGAAGAGGCCCCACCCGAGTTGTCCGTATATTCTTGCAACAAGGAACTCTGGGGAAGGCTCAAACTTATTGCCCTCTCAAATAAAGCACGAATCAAATCCACATAACCGAGCCGGATCTCCTGTCAATATTCAGGCGAGTTAGACCAAGTCCCCTAAAACTAGATCCTAATATAAAACTTAAAAGAAATACATATCCAAACCCATAAAACTCTAGGAAAAACTTAAAAAACTGAAGAAAAAACCCCTTGAAACAAAAAAAAAAACAAATAAATAAACCATTAAAAATAATAAAAACACAAACATAAAGAAATTAAAAACTAGAAAAACTGTAATAAAGACAAATCAGGTTATTTGTATACCTGGAACATCGTTGTGATTCCAGAACTAGTAAGTTTGAAAATAATTGGAATGTGTTGCAATAAAACTGAACATTAATGGTACGTTATGTAATTTAATCAAGAAAACCATCAAGGGCATCTACCTTTCTGCTCATTTCTCTGAGAGATGTACTAGCAGCCTCCGTGGTGGTGTACTCCAAAAAGGCATAACCTTTAGACCTCTTTGAAATCTTGTCCATTATGATTTTAACTATTGGCAATGGAACAAAGCTGGATGAACAAAGTTACTCATGTACTAGGTGAACATTCTAAAAGAGTGCAAATAGTCGTATTTAACTACAGGTTTGTACCTTCAACAAGTTCACCAAAACCTTCAAATGCTGAACGCAAGGTTTTCTCAGATGTATAGAAAGATAGACCTGTAGAGACAGATGGGAAGTGTTTTCAGCTGGGCTGAAGAATATGAGACTTTTGTATTTAACTCTTGCACGCCACAACTGAAATGAACAAAAGTCTATAGAGAAGCAACAGTAAATTTTCTTGCCAAAATATTAAGGTTATGAACTGAAGGCAAAAATATTCTGATCTCAAACTAATAAAATCTATAGGATAAGGTTAATGATATTGACGTGGAGAGAACTCAGAACATCTATGGTACAATGGTCATCAAGGTACTAAATCCCTCTCACAACTTCAATCATTGTGAGTAGTAAGTAAAATGGTAAGTTCCAAAATAAAAGCGTAAAATGAATAAGTCCCAAAATTGTAAACCACTAATAACACATCACGAAAAAAAATTTCACCAGTGCATACCAGTCACAGAGCTTCTTTGTTTTGATATTGCTTGTTAGACTTGATGCTGAAGAATCTTCGGTGGCTCTCGAATTCTCACCTGCGAGATGCACAACCGTTATTACAACTACATATTCATGCTTAGGTGTAAAATAGATCGCTGATACATAGAAGGTTTCTCCACCATAGTAAAATGTGTTTCCGGTAGCATATCTTAATTTATTCTGAAACACGGCCAGGGTCGTATATGATGCAACAGTGAGTAAATTCCTTTAACTACTTAAGCATGAGCATATAATAGTAAAGCAACTGTATTACAAATGAAATATATATCTACTTAGCTATCTGAAACTCTAAAGCAAAGGAAAACAAGACAAATGGGTTTAAGCCTTAATATGAAGCTCAATTTATATTCTTCATTGTTTGCCAAAAATCGCTTATATTTATATTTATTTATTTTYTTGCATGTGAATTTATTCAACTAAGTAGAATTTCTGCATTTAAAAAAAAAGCAATACTAAATTATTGAGCATCTGAAGTGGATCTTTTGCTAGATAACCAGGCATTGGCGTCTAGCTCAACTGAATCATCTCAAACATGAAAAACAAATACAGGGTCAATCCTAAGCATGACAGGAAATATAAGATCCCAAGATTAATACAAATAACATGTTCCTTACATATTATAATAAAATTATATCAGCAACAGGGAACAATAATATCCTCGGCACAATTATTTCAAATGTAAATAAACTTTATAACCATCTGATACCATTAAAATGATGAAGATATAATTTTTCAATATATACCTGGAACATCGGTGTGATTCCAGACCCTCCAGCAAGCATTCCAAATGCCCTCACTTGGCCTTGTTGATACTTAAAACGACCCTAATTTTAGGAAGAAAAACAAAACAAGACAAATCAGAGATGGTTTTGAGATGTATATATGCAATCAAATGATTCAAATCCACATAAATGATGTGAATGCAATTCAACATCATACACCCAAATAAAAAATAGGGGGAATTGCAAATACTCCCCCTAGAAAAATGTCTTTGTCAAATACCCCAACTAGTTTTAGAAAATGCCAAGTACTCCAGACACAATTGTACAATTACCAATTTAACCTTGCTTCCCATCAAACTCACTTATTCTCTCCTCCAACACCAATCTCTCACAATAATACCTAATTCGTCGCCACCTCTCCATCGCCGTCTTCACCTCTCCATCGCCATCGCTGCCTCTCCATCGCCGACCTCTGGAGCGTCGTCCAAGCCATATCTGCCTCCCTTTCCGCTGACTTTGCTTGATTCCCTGTTCATCTCAGCCCAAATCCGCTCACTCACTCGAAGGAACTTCGAAAACAATTCGTGCGCTCTCTTCACCACCGCACAACACACGGTGCCTCAACACCGCCTCACCGCCTCACCACACGACTCGACTGCCACAAACCTCCGAGAACCGGCGCCGTCAAGAAAATCCGAGGTAAGTGCATCGAATTTGGGCTTGGTGCTTTTTGAATTTTAATGGCGATAACCCTGTAAATAAAGTGTTTGTTTTGCATTCGTTTGGAATTAGTGCTTTCTGATTGGAAAATGATTTGTTTAATTGAAGGCAGAGAACCTTGTGTTTAAGTTATATCAAGGTTCTTTGTTCTTACAGTTCAATTCATTGGTTTTGATGAATTTGATTGAATTAATTTTGCTAGGGTAATTTATAAATTGTAATAGAGCAGTTAAATTTCACATTAGCATAATAGTATGAATACAAGACAATATTATTGTAATTTTGTTTCAAATGAATTCTTAATTTAATAAATGCTTGGATAGAAAATTTCTGATTGTGAGTCTGTTATATTCATGTTCCATGTGCCGAAGATAGTCGTTTAAAACTTGAGTAGCTTGATATTTTGTTATTGCAATTTACAATTCATTAATTTATGTAGCTGAGCTTGGGAAATGAATGAAGATGAGTTCAAACTTAATCAGCCAAGTTAACAAAATAGATCTCAAGTGATATTTTACTTACTGTGTTCTCTTGCAAGCATCAAGTAGTTCATTTCTTTTCTTTTCATTTTCTTCTTTTTTTTTTTGGGCAAAATATGAATTGTGTCTTTGGAGAAGTTTTGGTTTGTATCTAGCTTTATGCATATTATTCATAACTTTTTTTTCCTTTCTGTGGCAGGAAACAACACCACTGGCTGGTTCTTCTGCTGGTGCGATTGTGTTAAAATTTGAGTTTGTGTTAAGAAAAAATGCGTACAAAAGAAATGGCCCAAAAAAAGGCCCAAGATCTTGATGTTGGGGAGAACGAAGGAGGTTCGGGAAAAAAGCAGCAGCAGCTGTAGAAGAAGAAGAAGAAAAGCCCTACTGACAAAGAGGTTCGGGAATGACTTTATTAAAGTAGAAGTGTCATGTTTTAGGTTATAATTGTAAAATGTTTTTACCATTTTCAATCAACTTATTATCTAGCCACCTTGACCTTGTTTAATGATATTATTATTTATGTAAATTTAATAGCAATCTGAGGTAATAATGTGCACCAAACGTGCCCGCGAATTGAATGCTGGGGAGAATAAAGATTCGGGAAAGGAGCCGCAGAAGAAGTCAACTGCGAAGAAGAAGGAAAGCCCCGCCGTCAAGGATAATGAAGCTCCAACCACCCTCCCGCTGGTGAAGGAGAAGAAGTCAGCTGCGAAGAAGAGGAAGCATGTTGTTGAAGAAGGCGACAAAGTAGAAGTAGAGGAACCGCAAAAGAAGCAACGAAAGTGAGTATTAGTTATTGTACTGTAGAGTATCTGTTTGGTATTGGTATTGGTTGTTTGTGGTATCGGGTCTTATTAGATATTATCTAGTGCTTTTGCTAGTGTTTGTAAATATGTTGTTTTTATTTTTGCAGGAGATATGACTCGGATTTTGTCATCCACTGCAAACCTAATGGTTTGTGCGAAATTGTTGGCAGTTTGAAGCCTGTCCAGAAGGAAGATGTTAAGGCTGTTGGTTTTGGTGGGATGCTGCGTGTTTCGGGTATAAGTGTCACCAAAACGAAGCTTATAAGCTGGCTTGTGGAACGATTCAACGGGCGCAGCCAGATGCTGAAAATAAACAACATGAACAGTTTTGCAGTCACTGCGGACGATATATGTGACGTGTTCATGTTGCCAAATGGAGGGCTGGATGTAGTGAGAACGGAGGTAAAGAAAGATGCTCCAGACAGTAGAGGCCTCTTGGTTGAGTGGGAGGCGAAGTATGGGTTCAAGCGCACTGTGAGCTTGACTGATATGAAAAGGATTCTCGAGACAAAGTTTGGTGATGCAGGGGGCCCCGACTTCCAACGCCTCTTTGTTCTTTATTCCATTTCCTCTATACTGGCCCCGGTTTCAAGTCAAAAGATGGATTGGGGGCTTCTCAACTGTGTTGGTGATGTGGGAAAAATAAATTCCTACAATTGGTGCTCGTATGTCCTCGACCGACTCTGCAAAGGGGTTGATACCTTCCGTGCGAGCCCCACACCGAAGAATATAAGCGGTTGTGTGCTTGTGCTGCAGATCCTCTACTTTCACAGGCTGAAATGGAAGGGGCGCGCCGAACCGTCCTCGCTGCCTTTGATTCAGCACTAGACGACAGAGAAGTTCACGCAACGAATGTGTGAAGAACTTTCTGCTGGAGGTTGGGGGCAGGGCGAGTGGATGATGAGCATGTACCCTATTTCATCCACAGTCGAGGGAAATGTAGATGGGGCGAATGATGAAAGAGCTGAGGTTGCAGAAAAGAAGGGTGAAGGAATGGGCGATGGTTGTACACAAGTTGAACCAACCAAATTCATACAGTTTGAATTGATGGCTAGTGAAATGGACGATGAGGAGATAAGAAGAGTAGCGCAAGACGTAAGTTGTGTTGATTATTATCCTGTGTTTAGCAACATTTGCTTTCAAATGTGACCTTCCCCTTTTTGTTTTGGAATTTGTTGATCTTTTTCCAAATCTATTGTAGTTGATGTCATAGTGTTCATTCCACTTAGTGTTGGGTTTAAACTTGTATTGTTTACGTGGTTTCTGATATAATAACAAAATACATTATTTTATGAGATCAATTCAAATAAAAAATTATTGAATCGTAATAATATTTTATAAACARCATGTTGATAGACAATAAAAATAATATCAAATTCATTGTATTTTTCATTTTTGCATAGTTAAATTAAATAAAGAGATCAAATTATTTTTGAGAAAAGGTGACAAATTTGATTTGATATTGTTGGACTCGAAATGAAAAAAATATTTAAAAAACGTTAAAAAAAATAATCAAATAACATATAAGTGATTATATATATATATATATATATATATATATATATATATATATATATATATATAATATAATATAATTTCTTATTATTCTTAATGTTAATTAGAGTATCTATTCTAATTATGTTAAGAAAGCTTCTACATAATTAAAAGGGGAAACTAATCCTAGATGTATTTTTAATTAAAAAAAGAAAATTAATCATAATTATTTAAATAAGGTATCCATCATAATAATCCTACATGACTAAAATAACAATTCGTGTATAAGGTGAGGTTAAGCGGTACAAGGTTGATGTTAATGCCACAAAATAATAATAATTCTTCTTCTTATTATTATTATATATTACTAACTTGACTCTGGGGACACTTAGATAGCCAAGAAAATTCCTACATGACTAAAAAAATAAAATAATCCTACATGGCATTTACGTGGCATTTTTTCTTTTTCCTACTCATCTTTTTTTCTCTCTCCATAACTCTCTTTTAGTATATATATATATATAGATATATATTGCATTGTGTGTGATACAAAGCGATAAGTTAGTTTCTATTTATAGAGTGGAAGCTCAAACTTGTTTCATTTGTTAAACGATGTGGGACAAGTACTACAAAAATTTGAAAGAAAACGTACTTGTATAGTTACAATAACAATTCGTGTATAAGGTGAGGTTAAGCGGTACAAGGTTGATGTTAATGCCACAAAATAATAATAATTCTTCTTATTATTATTATATATTACTAACTTGACTCTGGGGGACACTTAGATAGCCATCGAAATATCATTAATTTGTATGTATAAAGTTTATACACATGTCTATATATATTTAATCAGTACACATGCATGCATCTATGTACATCTATATACTTAGTTTCCAACAAATATGCTTTTAGTTAATAACATATGCTTGATGTTTTAATAGAAAATACCACACCTTAATTATTATATTGATACTTAATTCCCTTGTGTTATAGAACAATCAATGATTTCATCCAATAAAAGGCTCTTTTAGTAGTTGTACTTTACAAACATCTTAGAGGATTATTAGTAAAGTCACATAATAAAACTCAATATAAGTAAAAACATCACATAAATAATATAGCATGAATGAATCTTATTGGTCATTTAGTACTATGAAGTTTGGGGTATTACAAACAAAGAGTAGGATATCGAAAATACTTTGCCGGAAAGTTACGATTCTTTTTTGGGGTACGCCTTAAATTTTGTTTTGCAATTTGGATCTGCTTTTATCCGTGACTGTATTCTAACAATCTGAACCTTTAAATCCAATCTCTATCGTCCAAAATTGATCTCTATGTATCTTGAACAACACCGAATTTTAACTTGATCCAACAGTTAGACTGTGAGTAATCTAAATTTGAATAAACACTGACCAGACAACGTGGTCCAATGGTTAGAAACTCGAGAAACAATTTTGCTAATTTTATACGCAACAAGATTTTCTAAATACGAAAGTTTTCTCTATTGATTTTTTTTTGAGACTTTGGTTTATAGTGGCTATTATTGAGAATCTCTCAATTAGTTAGAGTCGTGCTAATAATTTGAAAAAGGAAAAGTAGAAAACGAGACATAGTGAAGAAGACGATAGAATTAAGATTTTCTTATTCATCAAAAACTCCATTTATATAGGGTGTCATATACATACTTCCATAATACATTAAGATAACAAGTATCTATATTATTTCTCATCGATGATCTATTAACAAAGATACACTAATTGTATTTCTCCTTCAACAAAATTATTTATATATTTAATGGGTATATTTAGCAATTTTGATTTTTAGTGTAAGTGTGTTTAGCAATCGACAAGATAATAGTGTGCTAGAATTTTGTAAGGGTATATGACATTTTACTGAGTGACATTTTCGTAAATTAAAAATTTAACAGGTTCGGGTAGAAAAAACCTCCGGTGAATAGAATTGACCTTAATTAAAAATGACGTAGTTCCAAAACGGGCTGCAAATTAATACGGCCCCATACAAAGGATCGAGTCCGTCACTGATCTATTGAAGCCCAACAAATTGTAAAGCTGTTTTAGAGCCCACAAACCCAAAGCAGCCACTGACCCCAAAAAAGCCTAGCATTTTTCGTAATTTCGATGAATATAAAAACTGGAGAGTCACGTAATAAGAGTAAGATTTCCTCATAAAACTTCACTAAAACATCTTTTCGTCTCTCACAATTTACCCATTCTCTTGTTGTCTCTCGCAACTTAATTGTTACAGAAACAGACTAGCGGAATATTGAAAAGATAACAAAAGATTTATCGAGAATTTCGACTTACAGTTTGATCCGGACGATTTTTCCTTTCCGTGGTTGGGTTAGGATTGGTTTAGATCTGTTTTCTTCCTTTCCCTTTTGCTCAAGGAGGAGACTTCACAAGTTAGTTTTTTATTTTCTCATCTTTTTTGTCCCTTAAAATATAACTGAAAATATGTTTACTTTTCAGTATTGGAATTTGTGTTTGTTGTCTTAGTTATATATATGTTTATCCTTGATGTTAACGTTGAAGTTGGTATTGTGTAGAGAGATGAAGCGATTACGGGATGAGGTGTATATGAACCCGCAATTTAAGCGGCCATTCGGTTCTTCTTCTCGCGGAGAATCGTAAGCACCTTTTTTTTTTTTTTTTTTTCAGTTTCTACTCATCGGGATTTGGTATTGTTTAGTGATTTACTGGTCTTTATTGTATGTGATGCTTTGAATACATAGATTTATATATATGTACATGTGTGTTTGTGGAACTGGAGTTCTGTCTAGTATTTCATGCAAATAGCTTTTTATTTATTTATTTATTTTGTAATTGTAAGTTTAAACTAGAATTGAAGAAAATCTTGTCCATCAGAAACAGTTGAGACCCAATTTTGCCACGCAACAAGATTTTGGATTAGGTCTGAGCAGCAGTTGCAGAAATTGGAACGGAGAGGATAGAAGAATTAGGTTATATTATTGTTCTAGCTAGGGTTAGTAGAATAGTAACGGAAAGAAAAATTGGTTCTTTATGCGCCTCAACAGTTTTTTGTTTTTTTTTGGTTTGGCTGCATAGTTTGTTTACCTCTCTCTCTCTCCTTGCCTGTGGTAGCATATTTAGATAGAAACTATTCTAATATGAATCTGTTGAGTTTACAAATATATATCCCTTTTAAGGCCATGAGAGAGAGAACTAAGAACAGATGTGAACTTTTGTGCATGGGATGCACAACTCTTGCCTTGAATTGTTCAGAGATGGTAATGAACTAAATGTGAATGTTTGTTTTCGCATTTGATAAAGGAATGGGCCGTCACAAGCTCCTAGTGCCAATGGAGGTGGTGGTAGAGCGAATGGTGGTACCGGAGTTAATGGTGGTGGCCCAGTTGTTGCTGCTAGTAGTACTCAAAAGCTTACCACCAATGATGCTTTGAGTTATCTGAAGCAAGTTAAGGACATGTTCCAACATCAAAGGGAGAAGTATGATACGTTCCTTGATGTCATGAAGGATTTCAAGGGTCAAAGGTAAGTAAATATTTTGTCGGTAAGATTGCCCTTACATTTGAAAATGAATGAAATTATTTCATCACCTCTTTATTGTTTCTGGCAGAATTGATACCGCCGGTGTGATAGAAAGAGTGAAGGAACTGTTTGATGGGCACCCTAATCTAATCCTTGGGTTTAATACATTCTTGCCTAAGGGTTATGAAATTACCCTCACTGATGAGGAAGAGGCTCCGCCGAAAAAGACAGTTGAGTTTGAAGAGGCTATCAGTTTCGTCAATAAAATCAAGGTGGAATTTTTATTGCTTGTGTGATAATGCAAGGTGTTGAATTTAGATTCTGAGGAAGTTGAGTAATAAACGTTGTGTCCTTTGCTTTGTTTACGTGCAGAAACGATTTCAAAATGATGATCATGTTTATAAATCTTTCCTAGACATCTTGAATATGTATCGGAAGGAACACAAGGTTATAACCGAGGTCTACCGAGAGGTTTGCATCTCTCTTGTAATCAATACCTCATTCTGTTGTTCATTCTCAATTATTAGGTTTTGATATCTCTGTTTGCAGGTTGCAGCACTTTTTGGTGACCATCCCGATCTCCTTGATGAATTTACTAGATTTTTGCCTGATACTTCAGCCACTACTGCTTCAGCTCCTCATGCTTCTTTTGGTCGTCATTCCTTTCATCGTTATGATGAGAAGAGCTCTGCAATGCTTCCATCTCACATGGATAAGGTTACTTTTCTACATTTATTCTCTTCGTACAGCCATTTCTGATTTGTTTCTCACATCTAAATATTTGTATATCCTACAAATTGTTAGCAACGACAACGGAGGGACATGATTATTGATCCCAAAGGAGAACGTGACCTTAGTGTTGAGCGTCCAGACATGGATGATGATAAAACAGTTATGAAGTTGCACAAGGAGCAGAAGAGGCATACTGAAAGGGAAAACAGGGATAGGAAAAACCGTGACCAGGATGACAGAGATCCTAACACTGAGAACAATGGTGACATTAGCATGCATCGGCTTTCTGACAAAAAGAAGTCTGCTCGGAAGGCTGAAGACTTCGTTGGGACAAACTTGACCACCTTTGATGATAAAGATGCATTAAAAAGTGAGTTAACAGTCCCCTGGTTTTCAGCGTAAATGCAGGAGACTGTCTTGTTCTGGTAGTAATTCATAGTGGGATATGGAATGATATAATTTTAATGCACTGTTTTAGATCACATTTTTTCTTGGACAATCGAACCCCTTTATCTAAAAAAAATTAAACTTTTAAGCAAGAATGGAAAGAATACGAATTGTAGGAAAAGGTTGATATTGTGTAGGGTAATACTTTTCCCTCAGTTGCATAACATATCTTTCTGCTTCTGTATTTCACATGTATTGCATCTAGTGTGTTTAATTTGGTGGTGTTAATAATTAGTTCTGTTTGATCTTGACAGGTACCTACAACTATGAATTCTCTTTCTGTGAAAAAGTCAAAGAGAAGTTACGCAGTGCAGATGATTACCAGGCATTCTTAAAATGCCTTCACATTTACAGTACAGAAATCATTACTAGAAAGGAATTGCAGAGTTTGGTATGAATATTGTGCCTTGGATTAGCATTGATTAACATTCCAGTTAGCTTTTTTAGGTATCAAAATAAGGATTACAAGTGTTTCCGGTTGCATTATCACAAATTGTTGCCCTAGTGATTAGCAGCAGCGTTATTATCCCTGAGTTTGGTTTAGATATTTATTTTGATTCTGTACCTTTGCTTTCATCTGATGAATTTTTATGGAATGATAAATGAAATTTGATGGAAACTTGTTTCTTTTATGTGGTTCTTATACTATGTGCTTCAGGTTGCTGATTTACTTGGAAAATATCCAGATCTTATGGAGGGTTTTAATGAGTTTCTGGAGCGCTGTGAGCGAATTGGTATACATTGATTTTCACTTTGTAATGGTGTATTTTGATTGAATTGTTTACCTTCTAACTAATTGTCTATTTTCCAGATGGGTTTCTTGCTGGTGTTATGGGCAAAAGTATGTGAACTTCTGTCTACTAATAATCGATTTTTTAAGTATAAGAAAATCTTAATTTTATGAACTAGTTATTACCGACCCCCAACTCTACCTCTCTCCCTTTTTAGTAAAATACTATCAGCACCACCCAGATTTTGGATCTCTCGTCTGACAAATCTGTTTTATTCCTGACAGAATCATTATGGAGTGAAGGAAATTCTTCCAAGAGAATAGATGAAAAAGAGAAAGAACCAAAGCGTGAATTGGAAGGAGGGAAAGAGAAGGATAGGTACAACTTGAAATACTGGGGAAAGTCCATTCAGGAGCTTGACCTTTCTAATTGTGAGCGTTGCACTCCCAGCTATCGGCTTCTTCCTGAGGATGTAAGAAATCTATGCATATTTTGAAAGACATAGGAACCAGTGATTTTAGTTATTTAGACCTTCATTATTACAATTTTGCCTTTGCAGTATCCAATAGCTTCAGCTAGCCAGAGGTCAGAGCTTGGTTCTCAAGTTCTAAATGATCATTGGGTGTCTGTGACATCTGGTAGTGAAGATTATTCTTTTAAACACATGCGGAGAAACCAGTTTGAAGAAAGCCTTTTTAGATGTGAAGATGATAGGTACAGAATCCTGGCAGTTTTTGGCTCATGTTATTCCCTCCTGTATGACAGTATGGATCTTGTGTGCAAAAGGGCAAACTTTTGGCATTGTTGGTTCACGCTTGTATTTATATATTTTAGTGCTGCCCATGAACTGTATTCTCATCTAAATTGATAAATTCTTAAATTGAATTTTATTGTTATGTTGATTCTTTGCATTTTGAATTTCCTAGAGTTTTGCGGATGTATGTGCTTGAGATTTTACTAATTGTGTGTACTTCGGATTCAGATTTGAACTAGATATGTTGTTGGAGTCTGTGAGTTCAACTGCCAAGCAAGCTGAGGAGCTTTTGAACAATATCACTAATAACTCATTAGGGTCAGATGGTCCCATACGAATTGAGGAGTTTTTCACAGGTTTGTAACAGTAGAAGTTTGTGTTGATACTTCTTTTGAAGCTATTTCACTTTTTTCTTTCCTTTTCTTTTCTATTCCAGAAAGTTGTATGCATATTTACAGCGAAATGAGGTTCTTTCTCTTAATTCATACAGCTCTCAGTTTGAGATGCATTGAACGTCTATATGGCGACCATGGTCTTGATGTGGTGGACATTTTGCGTAAAAATCCATCTATGGCTTTGCCTGTTATCCTAACGCGTCTGAAGCAGAAGCAAGAGGAATGGACTAAATGTCGTTCAGATTTTAACAAGGTTTGGGCGGACATATATTCTAAGAACCACTACAAATCTCTCGACCATCGCAGCTTCTATTTCAAGCAACAAGATTCAAAGAATTTGAGCACAAAATGTAAGTTGAGCACTATAGCTGAACACAATTTCTGTTCTGTCTATTTTTCTGATTATGTGCTTAGCTCGTAGTGATTTTCTGATTTCCTGTAAGTTACCAATTATCTGTAGTAAACAGCGTCTGTATTTTTAGTGTCATTTGATTGTTCATTTGATCAGACTCTCTGTTGTTTGCTCAAATTAACATTGGCATATCGTAGACGTTTTATTTTCAGATGATTGTTGTCTATCATTTAATGGTACTCTACTGCTCACCATCAATTGGTACTCCAAGAGTTTTTCCAATGTTCTTGCTGTCTAATCTGGATACTTTGTAATATTATCTTCAAACACAAGCAATTTTTGTCTGTGCTTCAGAGATGCCAAGGGTTGCTTTTCATTCATCATTTGTTTCTCATGTTCTTTCATGCTTTTCATGGACAGCCTTAGTGGCAGAAATCAAAGAAATCAAGGAGAAAAGGCAGAAAGAGGATGATGCACTTCTTAGTATTGCTGCTGGAAGTAGGCGTTTTGTCATTCCAAACATTGAGTTTGAATATGCTGATGCTGAAGTTCATGAAGATATCTTTAGGATTATCAAGTACTCGTGTGAAGAGGTCTGCTCAACAAAAGAGCAATTCAATAAGGTTTTGAGGTTCTGGACAACTTTTTTTGAGCCGGTGTTGGGTGTTCATTCCCGTCCGCATGGTTCGGAGACTAATGAATATGATAGTGCCTCTAAACGTTCAACATTTAAAAACAACGCGAGTGTAATAGAAAGGGAAGGCAGTCCAAATATCGATGCCACCACCACAAACTTGAAGCAACCAAAATCTAACTGCAATGGTGATTCTAATGCATCACCCCAAAGAGTGAATTTCAGCAGGACTGGATTCACCACTGTGGATAGTTTGGTCAAAGAAGAACTAGTTGTGCATGAAAGATTACCTAACCGAGACACAGCTGTTACTTCAGGACCAGACGTTAATCATGGTACGCATTTAAACAATGATGGTTCATTTTGTGAAGATTGGTTGACATTCTGATTATATATTTTTGTCCGACTGACAACATATTGTATTGATTCTTTTTCTTTCGTATCTACTGTTGAACATTTCACATTTATGGGAACTTTTTTGAAATTAAAGGGCGTGGTGCAAGTTCTTCAAGAGTGAGTAACGGTACCATTGAGGGAGGCAACGAAGCCAAGCCTAATATGGAAGATATGCTGCCCTCAGAGGTACGAATTCATGCTTATGGATTGACTTATTAGATTTCAGTTTTTGAATGGAGTCTGCGTGGTATTGGTATGTTTTTATTTCGTCTCTGTCTCTCTCTCTCTCGCACACACACGCACATACTTTTGGTGGTTTGGGTGGATGGTTGAGGCATTTCAGCGTCCCTTAATTTTTTTACTATTCTTTGATTATGTCTTTGTTTCTTTCTTTTCTTTTCTCTCTCTCTGTTTTTTTTTTTTTGGATTTTTATTGAGGAAGCTTGGCGATGTATGTTTTGGAGAGGTGGGGGGTTGGGAGGGGCTTTGAAATGCCTTTGTATCATAATGATTTTTTCTTTATATTTTAACTAGGTAAATCATGTTTCCTTATGTGCAACAGGGTGGGGAGAAATCAAGATTGAATCAATTGACATACGGAGATTTTGCAGAAGGGTCTAGACGTTCCGGATATAATGAGGATGACGGTTCTATTGATCCTTGTAAAAATGAGAAAGAGGAGGGTGAGCTGTCTCCTATAAATGATTTTGAAGATAATGTTGGTGCCTATCCTAACAGCAGTCTGCAAGCGTTGCCTGAAAAAAAACGTGTCAATGAAGGGATGCAAGATCAAATGGGGAATCATGAAGAAGATGCAGCGGGTGAAAATGATGTAGATGCTGATGATGAGGACAGTGAAAATATTTCTGAAGCTGGAGAGGATGTTTCAGGCAGTGAGTCCGCTGCCGAAGAGTGTTCACAAGAAGAGCCTGAGGAAGAGGAAGATGCAGAACATGATGACCTCGATGGTAAAGCCGAAAGTGAAGGTGAGGCTGATAACGCTAGTGATGTTCACTATCATGGTGGGGATGTTGTACCACAGTCCGAACGATTTCTACTGACTTGCACGCCTCTATCAAAGCATGTGATTTCCTCGTTGGTAGGTGATGAGAAAAAGGATCGGCGGATTTTTTATGGAAATGACACCTTTTACGTGCTCTTTAGGCTGCATCAGGTATGTTTTTTCATTATTTATTCTTCTTGTAGTGCTTTGCTGTTGTGTGAAGAAACTATATCAACTTCATAAATGTAGGATAGTTTTCCATTGTTTTGTTCAATTTTTTCCACTTAGCGGTGAATAATATTTTATTTTCCATCATTCCAGACACTGTATGAGAGAATGCTATCTGCTAAAGTCAATTCAGTATGTAGCGAATCAAAATGGAGGACCACTAAGGATGCGAGTCCTGATCCATATGCTAGGTGGTGGTTTAGAGGCATAATTTAGTTTCTGGACATTTTGGATGCTTATATTGCTCTTTATTGATTTTGCATGAATATGTTCACTGCAGGTTCATGAGTTCACTATTCAGTTTACTTGATGGATCTTCTGATAATACAAAATTTGAAGATGATTGTCGGTCTTTGATTGGAAACCAGTCCTATGTGCTATTCACGTTGGATAAGTTGATTTATAAGTTGGTCAAACAGGTAATGTTCCTAACTATTTGTTTTTCTTTATTTCTAATTTGTAGAATCAATCAACACGTATGTTCTGAGTCCTGTATTTATTTTGCAGCTTCAAACCGTTTCAAGTGATGAGTTGGATTGTAAGCTGCTTCAGTTGTATGAATATGAGAAATCTAGGAAGCCGGAGAAGTTTCTTGATTCAGTTTATTATGAAAATGTTAATGTCCTTCTGCATGAAGAGAATATTTACCGACTTGAATGTGTAGGTTTCATTTCAATGAATTATATCTGTTGACACGTTAATTTATGTTGTGTATTGTTTGTATGCTAAGTGGTTTCCATGCTTGTTGTAGACATCTGAGCCAAGTTGCTTATCCATCCAATTGATAGATGATGGAAATGAGAAGTCTGAAGTTGTTGCAATTTCGGTAGATCCTAAATTTGCAACCTATCTTCACAAAGATTATCTTTCAGTTAACCATGGGAAAAAGGAGTCATCAGCGGTTATGTTGAAAAGGTATTGTTATGAGTTCCATCACACAACTTGAAATACAGGAGTTGGTGTTCCGATTGACATTTAAGATATTATCTGACCAAAAAGATTTGGAAATATAATCAGCAGAGATAATGCGTGCTCGCACACGTGTGTGTGTGTGTGTGTGTGTGAATGTGTGTATAATATATATATATATATATATATATCAATTTCAGATATTGTTCATTTTGGCGATGTTGGTAAAAGTTTTGGCTTACTCAATCTTTTCTACAGTCGGGTTTTGTTAGTAAAAAGAAACTGGCGAGCAATTGAACGATGTGCTTTGTAGAATAAATATGTTCTGATCTACTTGTACTTACATGCAGGAATATGCAAAAGTGCAGTAACCTAGATGAATCCACTGCTCTGTATAAGGCCATGGAAAATGTTCTGATCATGAATGGGTTGGAATGTAAGATGGCGGCCAGCTCATCTAAGGTATAAATTTTATTTTATTTTTTTAATTTTTTTTGTTATTGTTGTTGTTGCCGAGTTTTCATGTTCTCGCATTATCACCTCATGTTGCGACCTACCTACTTTTGTTTGGTTGCCTTTCTCTGAAATGTCTCTTTCTCTCTCCACGAGACCACATGCCACAGCTTCTTATTATAAACCTCTTACTCAATTTATTAAGAATTTGCTGTTCAGTGTAAATTCTTTCCAATATTTAGAGATGTTTATCTACTGATGCCATATCCCGTTTTATGTTAAACATTCTTGTCATTGGTTTGACCCATTAATTTTCATTGTCTAGTTTGTTTGCTGAATAATACAAAGGATTATTTGGTTGACCATTTTTGCTCAAACGTCAAAAGTCTGTCCAAAATTCAGTATCTACCCGTGTTATTAAACCATGTAGAACAAATGTGGTTGACAAAAGTCTAGTTTATTACTAGATATTTCTTTTGTTGTGTTGTAAATTCCACTTGTTATCACCGAATGTGCTCTCACTCAGATCTCGTATGTCCTCGACACGGAGGATTTCTTTATTCGTTTGGGAAGGAGAAGGGACAATAGATCAACAGAGAGATCTTCGCGAAATTACCAAACGAGTGTCCAGCGGTTTCACCAGTTTCTGACGGCCTCTATTAGGAATTAAGAGGGGGGACCGGACCTCTTTCTGATGCTTCGAGGTATATGTTCATTTCCATTTTTTTCCCCTTCTTTTTGGGCATGTAGTCAATAAGAAGCCTATGAAATTTAATGTAATTACGAAAAACCCACAGCTATCTTTCAAAAGATACAAGGGAAAACTACAAAAAGTATACCTGAGGTTTGGCCTAATTAAAAAAAGAAGCTAAGCGTTGCAAACAATATTTCGCGGAGATTTGATTCAGTGTTAAAATTAAGGGGCTAATGTAATATTTCTTTTGTAAAGTTCAAACCTGAAGGTTACTTTTTGTAATCAACCCACATTAACCTCTTTTTTTTTTTCTTTTTTCCCCCTAATTGACAAATTGCACTCCTCTATAATGGTATTTCTTAAGAAAATGCAAACCCCAATAGGGTTTTTGTAATACCTTAGCAGTATTTATAAATTTGAAAGATAATTGGTTTTCTTTGTAAGTAAATCAAACCTCGGGGGTAATTTTTGTAAAAATGAGATGCTGATCCCTCGTATATTTTTTGTCCATTTTTTATATTCGGCAGAATATCACTTGTGGAACTTGGCGCATTAGAGAACTGCTCCGGCAATTTATTTATTTATTTATTTGTCGATGAATTATATACTACAACCATAAAGGAACAGCAACTTGCTTGGGGTTAAATGGTGTTTTGAGATCGAGCGAGTGGCACGTGAACCATTGGCTCTGTACATAGTAAGGTTTTACTTGTAGAGTCTTGTGTTTTGATTTGATTGTATTTGTGGTTTACGGGCGAAAGTAGCCCAGCCCTTTCCAGTTTCTTCCTATCATAGATTTCTTCTGAGTTTTCTGGCTGTGATGTGATGTACAGCTAAATGATGTAAGAGATTATACAAATGGAATAGGTAGGACAAATAGTATAGTAGAATTTGCCTTCCTACTTTTGAACATGTTTTCTTGAACATCTATTATATATATGTATATAGTTCAGTTGTGTTATTGGGAAGACTTTGGAATCTTACTAATCATCTCTTACCACATGGTGATGAGACTCTAAAATATAGCTTCTTACCCATATTATTATTATTATTATTATTATTATTTCTTACATTGTGTACTAATTGAAACAAGTACAACTTCTCATATTACTTGACAGATCTATCGTTGCTAATGCTACTTTTCAAAGTACACATTTCAGGGGGTCCATTTATTAACATTGACCTTTCTGTATTCAAAATCTCAGAAGTTAACTTTATAAATGTGGTACTGGAAGTTTAAAAGTTTCAGAAGCCCAAGTTGTTAATTTAATATAATAATTTCTGAGACTGTTAAAATAAATGTTGAACCCACAACACGTGTATGTACCATAGAAACAAAGAAACCCATCTTTTATTAAAAAAAAAGAGAAACAAATTCAGGTTATAAAAATTAGAATAATCAATAAATGTGAGGGGAGTGGATACAGGTACATTGGCATTATAGTAGTTGGTTTTCTTTTCCCCAATAAAATCATGGCACGTGTTCTTCATGCAAAGTTGTGCTGCCACGTAGGATATATTCTTGTTGGTTCACCTTGAGGTATGTCTTTTTCTGCAGTAATATATAATATTCAAAACTTAGGCAAGAAGCATCATAGAAATTAGAAACCGCATTGGACGCGGTACCAAATATTAATACGAAAATAGAAAAGAGACAATAATTATGCTTTGTAAACTCAAGTGGTCAATTATGTCTGAACCAAACATGTATTGACATGTTCTCGAAGCCAACAATCAAGGAATTGTAATACTAGATGAGAAATCCCAAAAGGACTTTCCTTTTATTTCATCAACTCACCATAAACGCGTTACCTTTTCAAAGTTTCATCTCTATATCAGCCACTATGGAACTCTAAAAAGTCTCATAATACAATTCTCTCTCTTCTTTTTATTCAAAATACATCCTAAGATCAAATCAAATTATGATGATCACAAAACATTTCATCTTTGCTCTTCTTCTTCTTCTCCTTTCTTCTTCTGCTCACGGGATTCGATTATATCATGATCATATTCATACCACTGTATTTTCAGAATCTCCCAAGTATGTCAATGGAAACCAATGCGAAAATCCGGTACACGACGCCCCATTCTCTTATTGTGATCCATCATTCATCCACGTCGCGATGACCCTTGATTCCAAATACCTGAGAGGATCAATAGCATCAGTCCATTCAATCCTCAAACATACTTCCTGCCCAGAAAACATCCACTTCCACTTCATCACATCATGTTCTACATCATATGAACTCACCAAGATCATAACATCAACATTTCCAAGTTTATCCTTCAAGATTTACCCTTTCGACAACGAAAACAAAGTCAAACACCTAATATCCTCGTCTATTCGTCCAGCTCTCGAGAACCCTTTGAACTACGCGAGAATTTACCTAGCCGAGATTCTCGACTCTTGTATCAACCGCGTGGTGTACTTGGATTCCGATACAATAGTAGTTGACGATATCCGAAATCTTTGGTCTATTACACTATCCGGTTCAAGAGTAATTGGAGCACCCGAATATTGTCGAGCAAATTTCACTAACTACTTCAACGGCGAATTCTGGGCCGACCCGATCTTATCCAGCGCGTTCCAAGGAAAAAGGCCTTGTTATTTCAATACGGGTGTGATGGTTATGGATTTGCAGAGATGGAGAAACGGAGATTATACGAAGAGAATCGAGCAATGGATGGAAATACAGAAACATAGGCGGATATATGAGTTGGGATCTTTGCCGCCATTTATGTTGGTTTTTGGTGGAGAGATTGAGGGGATTGATCATAGGTGGAATCAGCATGGTCTAGGTGGGGATAATGTAGCGAATAGTTGCCGGGTTTTGCATCCGGGTCGGGTCAGTTTGTTGCATTGGAGCGGCAAGGGGAAGCCATGGGTGAGGCTTGATGAGGGCAGGCCTTGTCCAGTGGATTATATTTGGGCACCTTATGATTTACACAGATTACAGAGATTCCCAGATTTGTAAGAAAAAACAAACATATACAATAAAAGTTAAAATTGCAATCAATTGCGTCGCGCAAATACCCAGTGGCAAGTCATGGGGATATAATTGGAATTGTNAGTTTTTAGTTTGCTGTATACAAGATTGTTTTATTTATTAATTCATTTGTAAATGAGAATATACTTACTGAAAGAGGAAGTTGGAGTTGGTAATGAGATTTTTCTCGTAGCAGGGAGGATTGTGGAGATCCCATGTACGAGGCTTTTATTTTTATTTTTGCGGTCTGAGTTTTAATTTGATAATAATATCAACAACACTTATTGAATTTTGAATCACTGTGTGATTGGGTCTGATCTTGCGATGATGCACTTCGGTAAAATACAAAATAAGGTTTATATTTTTTAGTATTCATAAAAACCGGATAAAAATGTCAAAATGGGCAATAATGCGTGTACTCACCCATTCGGCAATTTATTATGTGGATTTGGGTGGACCTTACTAGGTGCACCCTGTTTTACGTGATAATATCTTACAGTTATATGTGATGATATATAATAGTTATATGTGATGATATGTGTCAAAAATTTAGATTTTAGGGTTTACTTTTCCATTTTAGGGTTTAGTTTTCCATTTTTAGGGTTTAATATTTCATTTTAAGGTTTATTTTTTTATTTTTTTAATTTAATTTTCTATTTTATTTCTATCATTCTGCCAGTTATATGTGATGATATGTATCAGTTATATGTGATGATATGTGTCAGTTATATGTGATGATATGCGATAGAAATTTAGGATTTAGAGTTTAATATTCAATTTCAGGGTTTAGTTTTTTATTTTAGGGATTAATTTTCCATTTTTAGGGTTTAATTTTTTGTTTTAGGTTTATTTTTTTAATTTTAGGATTTTAAATTTTAGATTTAGAATCTCAATTACTTGTGATGATAAACCAGTTATATGTGATGATATCTATCAATTATATATGATGATATGTACCAATTATATACGATGATAAATTAAATTACAGGTGCACCTTATAGGTCCATGGTATACTGTCCCCACCCATTCCGTCTCAAAAAGACACTAATAACTATATTTCTTTTAATTATTTCACAAGGTTTTAAAAAAAATATTAATTAATATAATTAAATACTTTCTTTTCCATCCATATATTACAGTTAATTAATTTATTTGTTCATAGTTTAATCAATTTTCGTAAAAAAATAATTTATGTGAGTATTGTGGCAATTTATTAGGTGCACCCTACTTTACGTGATGATATGTGATAGTTATACGTGATGATATATGACAATTATATGTGATGATATATATTGAGAATTTAGAGTTTAGAGTTTATTTTTCCATTTTAGGGTTTAATTTTTTATTTTCAGGGTTTAATATTTCATTTTAAGGTTTAGATTTTTATGTTTGTTATTTAATTTTTCATTTTATTCTGCCAGTTATATGTGATGATATGTGTCAGTTATATGTGATGATATCTGGTAAAAATTTAGAATTTAGAGTTTAATGTTCAAATTAAGGGTTTAATTTTTCATTTTAGGGATTAATTTTCTCTTTTTAGGGTTTATTTTTGTTTTAAGTTTATTTTTTTAATTTTAGGATTTTAAGTTTTAAATTTAAAATTTTAATTACTTGTGATGATATGTAACAGTTATATGTGATGATATGTATCAATTATATATGATGATAAATTAAATTACAAAGTACACCTTACAATGTGCATGTGGGTCCGTATATACTCTCTCGATTGTTGTAGTATGATTTTAAAATAATAAATAAAGGGTTAACATGAAGATGGAAAAAAAAATTGTAGTAACGACGTCTATTATTTTGATGTCACGTTTCATAGAAACAATCAACAACACGTCTAGTGTCGTTCGTTCAAACAAGTGAAATATTAAATTATCAAAAAGAAAAAGAGTAGATCTGAAATCTGTGCCATGTTTACAGTTGCCATTTTACCCAAATTAGTAAGTGATATATACAAAACTAGAGGTATGGAATTGAGAGCTTCAGCTGTCTTGTTGTCAGGAGCACGTCATCCCACGTGAATTTCATATTCCAGCTAATAATTATTAGGGCATTCCAATTCATACAATAAATACAATTATATTTATAATTATTTGAATGAAGATTGAAGCGTAAGTTTTGTAAAATGCATATTAAAAATAAAATGTTAGTGACAAAATCAGGGGGGAAAAATAAAAGAAGAAGAAAAAAAGAGAATAATATACATCCCTCTTTGTACTTCACTTGGTTATAACAAACCAACAACACAACTTAGATGCAATCTGTTCTCCAAACCTCTTAGATGATGGCCCAGTAACATGCACCTGCCAAAAACAACATACTTTCTTCATTTTACAAATTCTACAAGAATAATAATAATGATAAAAGAAAAAACAGAATATAAATAAAACACACATATAGAGAGAGAGGGAGAGGCAATAATAATATAACGTAAAAGGCGAAAAATTCTGACGGAAAATATTTCCATGAGACGGCCCAAATTCTTTATTTCTTCATTTAGTTTTGTAATCCTTTTGAATAAAATACTAAGATTAGAACAAATGACAGTTGTAACATACCAGAAGAGCAGCTTCGCCAAATAATCCCGTGAAGTGCCAATGGTATCACCAGATTCACTATCCGTTTCTTGACACTTCTGTATACTGCTTAGAGCCAAGTCGCCCTCATAATCCGACACAATCTCATCTTTGAAAAATCTCCGCAACACATTTTGAGCGAGTTGGTGTATAATTTCCTCCACCTCTGTAGATGATGGTCTAGATAGCTCAGTTACCTGAAGTAAGAAAAATGCCATTACCGTGATTCATTCATAGTGAAGATTACAAGATCTCCAAACCAAGCTAAAAGGATGTATGAATATTTAAGGTTATTACCATATCAGATTCCAAGGACCTTAAATACTCTAGCAGATTGTTATTACTGTTCTTGATATGCTCCATTTGCACATTTTCCAGTTTCTGGGCATGGAGCTCCTAAAAAAAAGTCGGAAACAATCCATATAAATAATTATGGAATTGCATCAGTAATTGGGATTAGATAACCACTTAATACACACACGCATAATTTAGCATCATCAATAACTTCCATAATTTAACAGATCTTTCCAGAGTATGACCACAGAAAAGCTCGTTTAATAATAATTTCTTTCAAAACTATCAGTAAGTTGATCACAAGATCATCTTAGTAGGTAAGAAAACAAAAGAAGGAAAGAACAACTACAGCCTTTCTCCATGTTTCCAAAAAAAATAAAATAAAAAAATTGGTTAGTTTTCGATTATTTCAATCAAGCTCGGTCCTTTTTTCTTTACCTATCACTGTTGATCACTTTTTGTTCTTTTTCCTTTTGACTATTTCTACCAATAAAAGCACAATGAAGATTTTTCTTACTGCAAACTTCTCCCACCAGAATAACTTGTAATAAATCAATGCTCATATGACAAGAAATCCCATCAAGAAAATTGGGTCCACTGTTAGGTTTATACTGGCATTGTTTATGATTATGCAGCAGCTTTTGTTTAACCCCTTTACCTATTATGTCTTTCAACCTTGAAGTTAGACTACAAGCTCAAGGATGCCTCAAGATATAAAAGGGTAGATAAATAAATTTAAAAAAAAATCTAGACAGAACCAACATCAATTATTTTGGGACGTGTTAGCCTCCTCACTAAGTGTACGTCGTGACTGGTTTTTTTACATTCAATCATTTTCTTTCTCATTCTCACTACCTATAACTCAGACATTCAATGCGCTCGTAAATGAAGTTCTAAAATCTTCTCACGTTGTAGAAACCTGATTCAACTTTACAATATTCTAATAAATATCAAATGCAGGAACTAGCACTCTTGAACTTTCTTTATTGAAACGCTCACCTGCTTAGCTGCAGACAACTCCAACTCTAATTGCTGAATATAATTTAACGCTTCTGCAGACAAATCCCCGATATTTCGAAGATTTATTCTTTCCATTTCTTCTGAACTCCCTTGAACACCACCACCACCTTTATCGTCTCCGCCACCATCACTCACCTCCGAGGCCTCATCACTCTCGGCAAAATCGGACCTTTTTGAACTATCCGGCGATATATCAAAATTCCTCATCAACGATATCCTATACTCTGCATTCCACAGTGTATACCTAGAAACACATAAACCAAAAAGTAAATGAAAGTACTAAATGCTAATTGTTTAACTAACTAACTAACTAACAATAATTCATGATCATAATAGAATTCTTAAAAATGGTTCAGTTGAACCAACCAACATTCAATTAATACATGAACTCGCAATTACCCAGTAAAGATGGAGGAGACTATGAGATGGTCGAGGGGCTGTTTTGAAACCCTAACGGTGACGGAAAACTGATCGGAAGGCAAAAGCCCGAGCATAGTAGAAATCGTCTGCTTCATGGAGTCCTTAGCTGAATCCGAAACCCCCTTCGAGATAATCGAATTGTCGAGAGGCTCAATTCTCTTCAGCATGTTAGCTATGACGGAGAATTCGCGGCGGAAGCCCGATTTTCTGGTGGAAACAAACTCGTCGGAGACTCCGCCGCCGTCCACGCCGGAGATAAGGCAACTGATTGCGGTGCGCTTCTTCGGGGCCGCGGCGGCGAGCAAGGGACGGATGAGGAGGTGGTGGGAGAGCAGCGACTGAGACGGCCGGAAGGTGGTTTTGAGCGATAAGTCGGCGGCACTTGAGATGAGCACAGCCCGCGCCGCAGCTGAGCCCGCCATGAACAGGGTGATATTTTTGGGGGTGGCGTTTTTGAGGGTTGAGGGGATTTGGTTTCGCTTCTAATCTGCACTTGGAGTCTCAGCCTAGCAATCTTTTGTTGCTGATGATTTTGTTGGGTGGTGAGGTTTGGTGAATGGGCTTCTTGTTGCATTTAATTACAGATCCGCCATTGAAGTTAGTGACACTGACATCGCTCTGTGAAAAAAGATTCTTGCGAGTTGCGAGTGTGACTTGGTAACTATTTTTATTTACTTAATTAAGAATAAATATTTGGAGGGTAGGTGAAGAGCTCGGCTCTGTTTGGCAGTATCTGAATTTGGACATAATTAAGCCTTGATCTGTTTTTCTTTATTTTTTTTTTAAATACAACTTGCCATATAAAGAAGATAAAAAACTCAATGTGAATAATACTCCTATTCTTAGGGGTTTTATAAACAAATCAAATAGAATCGAGTTTAGATCAATTCATTTATTCTTTGGTTTTTAAATATTTGAATATGTTTGTGATAGGGGTGGTAATTTTCGACACGATACGATAACCCGACACGAATCGAATACGAATTTAGCATGTACATGTATGATCATTCGCGGGTTTGCGTGTTATTCGTGTCCGACACGAATAACACGCGAAACAAATAGGTCGGGTTGACCCGCGTGTCAACCCTGACCCGCGTATCAACCCTATTGACCTATTTAACTCATTTAAATTTAAGGGTATAATAATAATAATTTATTAACTATCTCTTGTGAATAGGATTAATTTTGATTTCTAGTTCAGTGTGTAATTTGATTTGGTGTTCGGACTTCTTTGAAATAAAAGAAGTTAAAGATCGTGTTATTTTCATGTTGTTTTTTTTTTAATATTTTCTTACCAAGTAGCTATTGAATTTTTTTTTATATAGGTTTTTTGGATTGTGTCGAGTTACCCGTGTAATAAACAGGTTCGTGTTCGTGTCGTGTATTTTGACTCGAATAATTATTCGTGTCGTGTTTGTGTTCGTATCAACCGTGTAATACCTGTGTCTTAACACGACCCGCGAATACGAAACACGGCACGATTGACATGTGGTTAGCATTCGTTAACAATTAGTTAATTTCATTCGTAAATAATAAACACACATTTTGCTGTATTTACAAACAAAATTGTTCCAGAACTCTTAATAATAAATGAGTATAAAATCGTTCTACGTTCTAAAAATGTTGACTAATTCTACATTTTGTTTATTTAATATTCATTTAAATATATGAACGCACTAAGCCATACCTGAAATCGATGACCTTTTCAATGATCGTTTACACCCATATTTGCTGTGAGCGAAATGAATGCCCAATGTTCAACGCGGGCCCATTTGATCGGATTTAAGATTTAGTCTTTGTTAACCCAAGAAAGCTTGTGGGCCGGTTGGGTTCTGGTCTCTCTGTTATGGGTCCATCCCCATTAAGTTGCCGCCACCAATTCCTACTCACATAGTGATATTGACCTCGATTTATTTTGACCATTAAAAATATGCGCATCTAAATATCAATATGGATATTTTGTTTTGTAATGAACCAAGTAGGCAAGGCAACTACTCATAATTTCGGTGGCTAATCGGCACTTTCTAGTGCTAACTAGTGCTTAACCAGTGCGATGCACGGAGCAAATTGAAATGGATTGTGTAATTCATTAAATGTGAGTGTAATATTATTAATTTATTAATTTAATATAATAACTTAAAATACTCAAATCACGATTATTGGTCAATATAAGCAAATTTAAATCAAACGGCGTAGATATACGCACCCCACTAAAAAATATTATTACAAAAATATCAATATTACCCTTAAAC
>BMAC01000377.1:577233-619554 GCA_014905375.1 Phtheirospermum japonicum
ACTTTATAGAATCTAATTATGAAGATATTTTAAGTTAATTTAACTTATTTTATGATTTTCTCTTTAGTTTTATTCGATTATTGAATTTTTATTTTTGTTTCATATTTATTAAATAATATTTAATTAAATTATAAGTGCTTATATTTTTATATATGTGATTTTATTAATACCTTTAATTTTATTTTACAATATTTGAAAATATTTATGTTTTATATTTGATTTTTTTGATTTTCTAAATTTATTAACTAATAATTTATATTTATTTATCTATTTTTTTTTAAATATTTTATATATTTTTCAGATTTTTTATATTATTTTTATTTTTCTCAGATTTTATATATAATTATACATAATTCTTCTATATATTTAATATTTTCTTTACATAAATTATCCAAAAAAGTATTACATAAATAATTATATAAACAATAAATACAATTACTACAAACAGTAAGTAAAAAGAGCGGAAAAATTTTGGAAAATATATTTAGAAATACTTGGCTTTTTATATATATATAGATGTTAACTTAGTACTTTTGGCCGTGAGATGTATGAACGCTATATTTAAATACACTATTTTGTAATAAAATATAAAAAATTAAATTTAATTAAGTAAATTCAATGGAAAAAAATATTAAAATTTATAGTTTGTAATTAATTAGTTATCATATAATGAACCCGACTGTCTAGTTTAATATGATAATTTCCATATAGTACATTTAGGTTAATACTTATTCCCAAATAATTACTTAACTAATATTTTCACCCTATTTAGTACAAATACGTTCCATTAAATTAAAATCACAATTTAAATTATCTAGAAAACCCTTTAACTAAAATCCTTTTATTTTGTTCTTCTTTTCGCTATTTATTTTACCCTAATTATCTCCCTCTCAATTTATATCCTCAATTCCTCTCCCACTCTACACTCTACGACTCAAGATTATTTTTATACCAAAGATTTAAAAACTTCGCCAAAATCTACAAAACTACAATTTCATTTTCATAAATCTCAAAGCAATAAACAGTGAGACCTAGAAGTCCCTACAAGCTTTCGACATGCACGAAAATCTCATTGGAATTGTGTTTTTATGTGAGCATCAACTTTTCTAAGTAAATAAAGCTGAATATTATACCCACTTTGCTCTTTATTTATGTTTATTGTTTGATCCAAAAAATATATGATACGACACTAAATATTCATGCAAGCTATATGCCAGTATTTATGGTAAGCGACCTCATTTCTCGGAAGGAGCATTCCTTCTAAAAGGTGGGTGAGATGTTTTATAGAGTAACGACCTGCAGTATGGGAGTGATAAACTCTCATATAGGGTAGCGACCTCTTACAGTTTTAACCAGCTCAGCGCTGAGTGTTGGGCTTTATAATTGTTGGGCCCGAGCGGGCCAACATGGATGGTATTGTGGGGTTTCGGCAAACTATATTAAAAGAATCACGGCCCATGCCTATTCTGGTAATTTCAGCGAGAGATCTATTATTTATGGGAACTTAGCATACAAGAGAAATCCTAATTCTAAGTCAGTTACGGTAGTTATGGAATTATAGTGGGAGGAGGTAACCCTAACTTGAGTAATACTTTTCTTATCTATATAAAAGGGTTTAAGCCTCACTTTTATTTTAAGTTGTTTTATCGGGTTTGAACTCTCGAAATATCTCTCGCACTCTCTAAGTTAAGCATCAGAGGACCTACACCGGGGTCGTCCACCGCCTTGGCTGAGGTGTTATTTTGCAGGATCGATCAGGTCGCCAGGAAGCTCTTGGAGATCAATCAGGTCGCTGCGACCCAGTTTGAAGTTATTAAGGTTGCTGATCTCGTTTTTGAGGTTAGTACCCCCATTCTTAGTTAGAGCTGTCAAAATGGGTTGGCGGGGCGGGCCAGCCCATAACCCGTCATAACCCACTATTTGGCGGGGCGGGGCGGGCCAACCCAACATAATGGCGGGCCGAGAAAACCCCAACCCTAACCCACCCCACCTTGGGCCGTGGGTTTGGGCGGGCTAGCCGTTAATCTTCCCCCCCCCCCCCAATTTTTTTTTTTTTTTTGCATATTTGAATGCAGAATTGAATAAAATATCTCTTATACTCTCTAAACATGAAAGTCCAAAATATTTTTTTTTAAGAGATGTCAAAAAATATAAAGGAAACACAAAAAGAATAAATAAGATTTAATCTACTCATCCAAAATTTAAATTCATAAACCAACAGCCATAATGATTAGTTGCATAATAAGTTCTAATTAGTTTCCATCAAAAAAATCTATAACAAAATAACCTAACAAGTTCATAAAGCCAAAATAATCTTAAATTACTAACAAAATAGAAAAGAAAAAAAAACACATTAATTATGAGTCACTGCATCATCACCCAATCTATCATTTTCTCCATGCAACGGGCCAACCCACCCCAGCCCGCCCCGCCCCGCCCCGCCAAAGCCCGTGGCCCGAGTGGGCCAGACCATGTAGGCCCGCCTCTTAACGGGCCATTGAGTTCTAAACCCATACCCCTACCTTATTATTGGCGGTGCGTGCTGACCCAACGGGCCAGACCCATCTTGACAGCTCTATTCTTAGTGACCCAATCTTTTTGGTCGCATCAAGTGGCGCCGTCTATGGGAAAGAGGGACAACGAGTCCTTGGGCGAAAGACATGAGAAAATTCGCAAGCACAATGTGAAGGATAAAAACATGACACCCAGGGTCCTGGATCCAGCAAATCAAAGAAAAAGAACAAAGAAATCGATAAAGGAGAGCAAACAAAAGACGGACCAATACCTCCACGGGCACCTCCCCCAAGAGGACCAACGTTTCAGAATCTGGCTGGCACGCCACCACCCTCGCTAGAAAAACAGAAAGGAAAGGAACCTGAAGAGGAGCAGCAAGTGAAAACTCCGGAGGTTATCGCGCAAAAGGCTGTCTGCATAGGGACAAAGGAGTGGAAAGAGTTGCCTAAAGAAAAGTCTTGTCAAATCTGACGAGCTGGAAAGGATTCTTGAAAGGGCTTATGGAGTTTATACCTATGAAAAAACAAGAAGATCTAAACAAATACCTAGCAGGCGAGCTGGTTACGGTAAAGGAGAAATCTGGTGAGAAAGCTAGTAAATCGGACGATGGGCACGCGGAAAAATCAATAGTAGAAAAGCAAAAACAAAGTGGAGGATCTCCATCCTGAAAAGCAAAAGTGCAGGTACTTGTGGCCATACCTACACTTTCACTCGTGACCTATTCGAGAATATCCTTCGTTCTGCCCTCACCACCATTAGCCTGTCGAATAACAACACTTCGTTCACCGCATCAGTAAAACCCTGTGCATTGTGATCAGTCACCCGATCTTTCCCATAGATGTCAACCCAATCCTTGAATAAGGGTAAATACTTGTGCCTCATGGACTTTGCATTTGCGTCCAACATGAGTACATAAACAACTGTTTAGTTGAATGTCAGATTGAATTACGGAGCTTAATCGTATATATTTTAGTTAATATAAAATATGTTAACTAAATTCACAATAATTAATATACCTTAATGTGGTTAGTCCAAATCTCCTCTTCTTTGACAGTGATTTGGTTGGACGTGTCATTCCAATCAAAGCCTGAATGACCCATCATCACACAATGACCTATAATTCTTCTTCCACACATGAATCTTAGAAGTGATACGTGGCTCAACTTGAATTTAGTCCCCGAAAAAGCATCCAACATTTATTGCTCCAACATATGTCCATAGATAGATTTGAATCCATTATTAGCTTTCCAACGCGCAACACAATGTCCTTCAACACATTCACAAGAAAAACTTCCTCCTCGATTGTTCGAACACGTCTACTACCACGTAACTAGCACGGTTTTCCAAACTTGCAGATGACTCAGTCGTCATTCATGTTTAAATGAAGTTGCACCAACCTTGCCTTCCATTTACTCATACCCTATAGTTGTATGTACCAAATCTTTTTCAGACATAACAAAACACAATTTCATAATACAATGGGCATGTAGAGTAGTTTAGTATATTATAACACATTTCAGTATACTCAGTTGTGCACAAGAATTAAATATTTGAAGGCATAAAATACAAATAACTGCTACCATAAAAGAAAAACATCAAGTTAGAAAAAATGAAAATAGCCTGACATGCATTTGAAACACTAGTTCAATGCATTCTAGATATGTAGACAAGTCTGAATAAGTTTTGGTTCTTACATTTGAATAAATAAGAAACAACTAATTAACCTACTCCCTCCACTCATCGTATATAAATGCTGCCAAGTTCTTCCTCCAATTAGTCCATTCTTAGGATGGTTCCAGCTGATCAACGTAATCGCCATTGCACTCTATGTCATCATGATGGTTCAGTTCAGCCTCGTCAAACTCATCTTCCATTGGGTCAACAACCATTGTTGTGCGGTTAAAGTTGTGTATTAGGATACATACCATGGTTATACAATTTTAGATTTTAATGGAGTAAAAAATTAGACTCATAAGCACTGCCCAACATATTTTGAGTATTCCAAATGACCATTCTATTGTATTGCGAGCCTTTCTATGATGAAGATTGAACAATTCTTTAGGGTTTTGTGGGCCACCAGGTCCCCTTAACCACTCGTCTAAGTGATATCGCACTTCTCTATACGGTGCAAGGAATCCTAGTCCATTGGTGTAACCGCAGTTAGACAAGTAATAACTTTCTATTTGTTTTAGAAGGACATATTTCTTAATTAAAGGGTAAGATATTTTTGTATAACTTGATTTAAGTATTGAATGATATTAGTATTATTATCCTCGATTATTCTAAGCCGAGAATTCCTTGTAATAACATCACGCAACATTCAATTATCAGTTGTTGACCCCTCACAACCCTTTAATGTGTATATGCGATTCATATTTTGGTCAAAAAATCCATAAACATTTACGGACACATCCCCTCTTTGATTTCTATACCTCAACTTCTCGCGTAACGGGACCATGACCTCAATGTATGTACCATATAAGGCTCTTAGACATCCCGACAAAGCAGACAATTTGATTTTTTGTCAATTTTTGGGTAAATAAAGTACATTGTAACTAGGTAGAGAATGACACTAATATTGAGATTACTTTATATATGTATATATACGTGTGGATATATTACCTTGAACCACTGCCAAGTCACGTCAGTATAAGTGTCATTAGTTGGAGTGGGTTCAACAACTAAGATCGGATACAAGTGAAGTACCGCATCAAGAACCCGGTGGAAGTGCTTGTTAATAGTATGCCCAGACCGTTTGAAACCAAACTTCACTAACCTTTTTTTTTTGGTGATGGGCTAACACCAACAAAAGAATGGAAAATTGTTCACTAACTAGGATTTTACTTGAAATGATTAGATCACCAATATTTTTAAATAAATAACACAATCTAGCAAATGTGTTTCTATCTATATGGAGTTAGTCTATACATATTATATCACTTAGATTACTAGTGTAGTGCATGTTTCATATCTGATCAAGAAGCTTGTCTGGTATGGTGCACGCGCATTGATTGCTCGCCGATGTGGATGACAAAGTGCTAAAAAAAGGTTTGGTATAAATGAATGAGTAGGAAAAAGATTTTCATCAAAGTTATGATCTCTTCTATGATTAGTACAACATCAAGCTCTTCGTGGTCCATATCCATCTATGTTTATAAAATACTTTCAAATTGGCGCACAACGCAGTAATTTATTGGATAATGTGGGCACAAATATTGCACATAGACAACTTAGAATTGCAGAAAGACATATGGGTCCTT
Source organism: Phtheirospermum japonicum (assembly GCA_014905375.1). Lineage (NCBI taxonomy): Eukaryota > Viridiplantae > Streptophyta > Magnoliopsida > Lamiales > Orobanchaceae > Phtheirospermum > Phtheirospermum japonicum. The sequence continues at coordinate 583,008 of BMAC01000377.1, forward strand.
GTGAAGATATAAACTCTCTATTAACTTTTTGAAACACATGCGGCAACAAGAAATATAAACACGATTGTAATGATATATGCACATGGATAAGAATCCCTTCAAACTTCTAATTATGCTCACGACAACCATAAATACATTATTTCAGCACTAAAGTTGATTTAGACGTAATTAAAGGAGCATCAGGTTAAGTCATTGAACCAAGATATTTAACGAAGTCAAGTTCAAATTTCTCACACATGCTCACACACACTAATGTTATAAATATAATATCGAATAACTAATTCATCCTCGAATTTACCACATGGTTATCCTTGACACTTCTAACTATGCTCACGACAATCACAAATACATTATTTCATCACAATGGCACAAATAAGCAAAATCTGAGAGAGCATCAAGTTACGTTATCGAACCTAAATATTTACCGGAGTCAAGTTTAAATTGCTCACACATGCTCGAATATAATAATGTTATATATAAAATCTCAAATAACTATTTACGTTCGGATTAACCGCATGGTTATCCTTAAAAATACATATATTTCTACATTCACGAATGTATTATTTCAACCTAAACATACACTTGATTAAATTTCAAAGAGAGCATCAAGTGAAGTCATCTAACATGAGCTCTGACGAGAAGTCATTGGTGGTTCAATGTCCAAGCTTCAGATCCACGACTCCAACAAACCCTAGAGAAAAACAGAGACATGATTGTCAGTTGAGATCCTTAATAATCCTATGAAAGGTGGTATAATAACAAGTGTGGCAAGAAATAATCGATTACAAAATACAAGTCGGGTAAATTTTCAAAAAACCCAAAGAAATTGGGAGTGAAGATGAACATGAGCGACTAATATAAAATCTCCATACTCAACCTATCGTTATCAAACCATGTATATGTAATTCAAATAAGATGGTTTTGACCACCGATGGAATTCGCACCTCCAATTATTCATAGTATTTACCTGTACAAAACCACCCAAATTCTTCTTCTGTTGTTAGCTCAAAATAGGGTTTGTCATGGACACCTCATGTATTTATACGAGGATTTATCGTAATTCTAACAAAGATGAGGGTCTGATTTGTCCAAATATATAAAAAAATCTAAGACATCATGACCATTTCACATACTATTCCCATCTGGATTATTTAGTCCATGGCTCACGTGTGGGTTGGGTTAGTCCCAACATGGCTAGATTTGAGTCCTGTTGGGTTGATTTATCCCAGCAGGTATCATAGGAAATAAACAGATAATTTTGTAGGATAATTGGGTTTATCTCATCTATTAAGGGAAGTAAACGAGGCCTTAGAGTATAATAGATATTTTTATCAATTAATGTTAATTAAAAAAAAAGATGTATTGAAAAGTAATTCATTGGGTTCCAATAGTCGTACCCAAACACAAAACCAAGGTCCAGGCCAAAGATAATTTCCCACTTTCAAACGAGCCCTAAAAGTACTAATGGAATGAAAAAGTACATGGGTCTTAATATTTAGGAAGAGAAATTCAGTAAGCACTCACAATTTATAACTATACACATTCCTCTTAGTCTTCTTATTCTTCTTCTTTTTCTTTTTATTCTTCTTAGTTCACACACATAAAAATACATAAAATACCATTTAATAACAAAAAAAATTAAAAATCACCATCCCCTCACCTTCACGAAATATGACACGATAATATGACATGAGAATTGACACAAACATAATCGTACCTCATTTCTTGCCCATATGGACTGATGTATTGTTCTAATTGGCACAATCATGATCTCGTTTCATGCCACATAAAATTTTCGTGACCTTATGAGCTACTGTAATGTTCTGATAGGTACGATCATGATATCCTTTCATCCCACATAGGATTTTTGTGCAAATAAAATACTGTTGGAATGTTTTAATAGGCACGATCACGATCATGCATATTATCATGTCATGCCCGTTTCACCAAGTAATATAACAATTGGAATCTAATAAAAAATCAAAGCACATACTTTTAAACTTGATTCGTGGTTTATGTTTCCAACAATGTGGTTTAATATCATTTGGAGAGTAAGACTTTTATGTTTTTTGTTGGATGAGAAGAAGAAAAACATGTGAATGAAAGGAATGATAATGTAGGTTAAATAAGATTATAAATTAAAATTATAAAGTTGTGTGAATTTAGAGAGGTAATTTATCGTTGTCTTTTCAATGCATGATATTATTGTAATTTTAGTGATGTATGTGTGCTTACTAATTTTCCGTTTGTGAATATTAAACACCCAAAGTATATTGCTTATGTATTGGAAATAGTCAGGTTTCTCTTAAAAAAAGATGGTACTCGATAATTTAATGTGAGATTAAAGTTTAATATGGACATATTCTATTAAGTGTGAATAAGATTTTTGAAAACTTATGATTCATATGACAATTAAAAAAATATTTTATAAGTTGTCTAAATTATTTATATAAAACTTCATAATTATAATGTAAAATTCAAATTTGTACGATGACTTTTTTAAAATTTGATTTACATAAGGAAAATGTACAAAAAAAAAAAAATAAAAAATTCAATTTGTTGATAAACTCATTCAACAAAATAATTTCATTTTTCGATATAACCGAAAACTAGAAAAAAGAAATTTGGAAACATATTCACATTAATTAAAAATGTTTGGCTATTGTTCAAATCCTAACCGCCCCCAATTGATGTGTAAAGGGTTTGTATTTGCAAGCAGCCACTGCTGATTTTCTACGCGAGAAAAGTAGCACACGCATTAAAGTCTATAGAGAGCTCATCAGACCAAGTTGTAACTCAAATATATATATATATATATTCTCGAGCCTTGAAAAACACATCGCTCTATTTTTCTCCTTGAAGCATTCGCTCAACATTTTCTTTACGCGTCAACTGCGAACAATGGCTTCATCGACGACTCTCAAGCGATGGCTCAGGCCGGAGGTAGCCCTAGATCTCCTCTTCTTCTTCTTTTTTTTTTTTATGGCTCTTTACTATTTTTTTTTCGATTTTTTCTCGAATAGTTGGGTTTATGATCTGACCAGATCTGAATTTTATTTTATTTTTTGTGTGTGTATTTTAGGTGTACCCTTTATTCGCTGCCGTTGGTGTGGCCGTCGGGATTTGCGGAATGCAATTGATCCGTAACATTTCTACTAATCCTGAAGTCAGGTAAATATTTGTTGATCTGCCCTTGTCATTTAAAGTTTGTTTTTCTATTTTTAGTGGATGCATATTATTAGGGTTTTGACCTGTGTGCGTATTGCTTGGAGTGGAGAAGCATAATTTTTATGTATTCGAATCGAAATCAGATTTTTTGTAGAAAAAAACCCCGGAAGAAGTCGGGTAGTAATAATTGATTATTATTTTGTTAGGGTTTTTTTGTTCTGGATTGTGGGTTATGTTGTTTAACCATGTCAATTTTCTTGATCTGTGTTTCCAATTCCACACGATTAAATTGGCAAAATAATTGGCTTATAATTTTCTTTATGTGGTTTGTTTAGTCCCACTGGCAACATAGTTACCAGTGACAACATTATTCTAACTAAGAAAAGAATAAAAGAAATTAAGTATGCAATGTTGTGAGGATTAAGCTTACTCGAATATATGTGAAAAAAGTGTTTTTTTTTTTTCCAATTATTATTATTATTATTATTGGGATCATGAGTCAATATAAATATCAATTGAAAGAAAGGTCATATAAATATTAGTCATTATTAACCATTATTAAATTGATGTTTTCTTGTATTCTTCCTTGGGTCGAATCTCGGATTGTAGACAGTATTAGGTTTAGCAAAACAAGTATTCGATATGAACACATTATATGCAATATATCCAAAAAAAGCAAAAAAAGCACTATAAATAAAGTTATGGTGGCAACAAATTGCATTGTGGCTTGGTCTATTTTCTTGAATTGGTTCGTTGAAGTTCATCTGGTTGAGCAATTATAGTATTCATCATATTCCTTGCGTCTCACTTTATCTTGAACCAAAATAATAATCTCAGCACTTTATCATATTCAATCCGATTGATGAATTACTGTATTCGAAAAATGTAGGGTGACTAAGGAAAACAGAGCTGCTGGTGTTTTGGACAACTTTGCAGAAGGGGAAAAGTATGCTCAACATGCTCTTAGGAAGTATGTTCGCAACAAGTCTCCAGAAATAATGCCAGCCATTAATAGCTTCTTCAGCGATCCTGAGTATTGATTTATGGAAGAGTACGATTGTTTGGTTAAACACTGATATGATTGGAAATGCATTTTTTATAAAAATCTGAAATAGGGGATCAAATACTTGAATAATTTGATAGAACCTTCTACAAGGATTGTTGATAGAACCTTCAACAACAATTGATGGATTTTTATTATTTTTACCCAAGAATGGGAAGGATGAGGTTATTTCTTTATTGTTTTTGTCTATGATTATTTGATACGCGTCCCATAGATCTTTTTTCTCGTATACTGTGAATTGCAGTGCAGTGTGTTATATAATACTTAAGTTTAGTTGTGAGTCTGGAAATGATGTAGGTAATGTATTCCCAGCAGGTTGCCACTGGATATAAGAAATTTCATTTCTTAAAAAAGATTATTTTCATTCCCCCTCAACTCGATTGATTGTGAAAGTTAATAAAAAATAAAATATCTATTCAGTCACTTTTAATTGTTTCATCCACCCATCATTCTAAGAGATGTTTTAAAGTAGTAATATTATTATACATTTCTCATCAATTCCACTATACATACATTTTCAATTACGAATTATTTTCAATAGCTTCTTTAGCGACCCTGAGTTGATTTATTAAAAACTAATGATTATCTGGTGAAAAATTGATATGATTGAAACTGTATTTAAAAAACAAAAAACAAAAACAAAAATCCTCAGATATGGGGATCAAGCACTCAAATAAGTTTGAAAGAACCTTATGGCGGGATTGGCATCGAGTTTTAACAATAATTTATTGGTTTTTATGATTTTTGCCCAAGAATTGTAGGAATGAGGTTATTGCTTAATTGTTTGTTGTCACTAATTAATTGATATGTACTCTCAATTTCAAGTTTGTTGTTGTTTTAGCTTTAGGCGTGTTTTTCTTTTTGTTGTTGTATTTTGTTTCTTTTTTACGTGTTGTTTTAGATTTTTAATGTAACATTATGCATCATTTTCTCTATTTTGGCCCTATCATTTAACCACTATTACATTTTCCTATATTCATTATGTTCCAACTTGATAAAGTTGTCACTTTTATCACTGTATAGTTAAAGGGAAGAGAAGAGAAGAAAAAATAGAAAATAGAACAATTATGAAATAAAGTTAACAGGGTCATTTTTTCAATTTCTTAATTACTGTGCAGAGTCCTAAACCTAGGAGTAATTTAAAATGGAGGGAGTAGAATTAAGTTTAGTAGTGACATGGAAAAAATGTATTTTATGGATCCCCCTCAGGCCCAGCTATAGTATATATATGAATGACTGAGGTTGCGCCTGGATATAAAATTTTTCCTTTTTGTTAAAGAGAATTTATTTTAATTCCGTAAGTGAATCTTTTGTTTATCCCCTGTTTGTGAAAATTAGAAAATACATTATTCACTCATTTTTTTACTTGTTTCACCCGTCCATCATTTAACAAACCCATCAAACTAGTAATCACTACTGTAAGAATACTTGAGTTGCGATCTTTATTATTGCCGTTCATCAAGATTAACTAAGTGATCAGCGCATGATCCTATTCTAGAGGTCAATCAAAAGAAAATTTACATCCAACAAAGCAAACATCAAATTCCAATCGGTTCATTCCATTATATACACTCTTGGAGGAGGAGTGCACCATGTGTCTAATGACCATAACTCTTTTGTATGCAGATGTACGCTAAATACTATACTTATTTCACTCCTTCAAGAGTGCATCGACAAGACCTGGCTCATTCTCAAAACTAAAGAGTGGAAGGTGAATTATGATCCAGGTTGTATCTGCTGCTTATCCTCAGCTTCAACATGCCAACATTTCCATGCTTCAACATAATGACGGAAAAGTTCATATGTTGCTGCCACAATATTCATAAAAACGTTTCAATTCTTTTTATAGCTTGCAATACTTAAGAAAGAAAACACACCAACAAATTTCATGCATGTTAAACATGCTTTTACCATATTTAGCAAGTTTTATCTAGTAAACAACCATCACTTTCGCAGAAAAAAATTTAGTTAAGAAGACTTTGTCAAGGTGGAGATCATGAACTGAAAATGCCACTAGAAATTTGTGAGGGCTCAAAGAAAATTTTCACGTTCGATGTGCTGATAATAACAAGAGCATACGCATTGAATTACAACAAAAAGGGGACAATACCCATTTTCTACTCAAAAACATATAAAGCCCCAAGTTTTTTCCTCCACGCGAACAATTTTCAGAACATTTTACTGAAAAATTCAATCAGTACCTTGATTGGAATACTTAGGCTGAGAACCACAAAAGAAACTCTCACAGTCTCGAATCTTCCCGCCATTTTTGTTTTCACGATCAGCCGTGCTGGTTGCATTTGGAGTGAAAGGACCAAACACAATACCCTTTGGGCCATTCAGTTTGTCGTTTGAGCAGTTCCCCATATTTACTTCACCGTTCATTTTCCAATCAAATGAGGCATTAGTATTGCTTCTTTTAACCACTGTATTAGTGATTTCAGTCCCAAATTCTCTCCTTTTGGAATTTTTCGCGTCCAATGCAATAGACGATCCATGTGGACGATCTCTTCCCATGCCTATCCACCTAAATGCTGGTTTTCCAGTCCCAGGATCACGAGTCTGAAATTGCAAATGGCATTTGAAAACTCATAATAATAATAATAATAATAATTCATTAGTAAAAACAAAAAATATTACTCCTATTTTTTTTTACTGGTATAAAATAACTAAAATCAATAATAAATAAATTCTTGTTCCAAGTCAATATTTAATACGACGAATGCTAAACTGAGTTTTGCGATAAAACTGTAAATAATCTAACCTTTTCAAGAAATCCCATGGATGTAAACACGTTCGCAATATCATACAAACGTCTGACTTTTGCTGCAAAAGTAACCCAAGTTAAAAAAATATATATAAGTAAAAGAGATGTGTAATTATTTCATATATTTGACCATATTGAAGCCCAACATAATATGAAGGTTATTATTACTTCTCATAGCTGTTTGGTCATGGCCATCCCCTAGCAAAGCTGTTGCAGCACGATCGAGTGTGATAAAGTCCACCTGAAAAGATAAACAAATGAGCTGGGATTAAATTGATTGCCTTCACTTGATTTCTCAAACCTAAATAGACGCATAAATTATTATTTACTCACATCAGAACAAATGAAAAGCTTGACAAAATTTTGTGCCAGAAGAGCCAATGATTTTTCTCTCCTGTGTTCTACAAAGTCAACAAACAAACATCCAATTTAAGATGATATCCGTGATAGGATATAGTAAATGAAATATCTAACTTTCTCTAATAGTACTAATATAGACACTCATTCAAAACGAGCCAACTATAAATTATAATTAAAATTATAACTGAGTGGAAACGGAAACTCACCACCTTTGTCGGATTCAGAACATTTGTCCTGCAACTCGGTCTTCGAGTCAGATGGTATACATTCTTTCAAGTACGAGACCTTGCGAAGAGAATTATGGGCAAAGTGGAGTTTTAGTGGCAATCAAAAACAAAAAAAATCCAATTTAAACTTAACAAGATAAAAAGCCAGAAAAGTACATCAGAGATATAGGTATCAAACTCCTCTTTCAGCCCTTGCTCCTGTAATATATTCATATGCAGAACTAATTCAGTTGTCCACAGAGATTTAGGCTCAGTTCTGGAAACTCTTCGTAAAACAAGACAATTTTAATAAATAGGTCACCTTAAGGATGTTCAAAGCCACAGGAATAGCTCTGAAACCTTTCCAAGTGTACTGGTTTTTACCTTTTCTCTGTAAAACCTGATTTTACCCCTTTCTCATTAGAATATTGTATTAATAATGAAATTCAATACACTTGAAGATAATAAAGTTACCCCAATGCTCTCCAAAATGTTTACAATGTCATATATTCTTCGCCGTTCAACGCCTGAATACAAGTTGAAAAAATATATATATTAAATAATTATATTTATCTATTTAAATGAAAATTTCAACTAAAACTCATATCTACTCATTTGAATCTATGATTAAGTATCAATATAACATTTCAGAGGATTTGATTTTCGCACGCACCAATATGGCCACACAGATAGTCAACAAGATAATATATGACAACTCGGAAAAAATGAAGAGTGAGAGCGCAGGATCATACCCAACTTAGAAGCAGCATCGTCCACTCCGATTGACTCCAGGCCGTCGCGATTGTACAACTTCAAGAAACTGCACAGATAGAGAGAGAGAGAAAAAAAGCACACACAACACAAGTCAGTTCAAAATCACAAACAGAAAAGTATGCGTGCGTGTGTTATTCAGATGTAGATCGGTGAGGCGTTGATTTACTTTGTGCATAAGAGGCCGAGTGATTTATCCTTGCGACAGTAAAATGGGTCTTTTGATCGAGAATCACGGGAGGCCATTTCTAATTTAGGGATTTGGAATTTGGGAATTTGGGGTTTTACTTGGATGACGGAGGTATGTACTGTACTGTACTGTATCGATGCGTGTGGATGAGACGCGGGAATTTGAATTCAGATTGAAGCGCGGATCAATTATGTGTATTTGTATATTCAATTTTCTTTTCTTCCTTTTCATTTCCTAATTTATTTATTTATTTACATTGCGTTTCCATTTTAATTGTAAATTAGTTACACACATGTGTTACATATGATTTATCACAAATATATCTTTAAAAAAAAATTATTGTGATAATTACATGGTTTTATATCTAAAAATCATGAGTAGTCTTAATAAAAATAAAATGATGTCATGTTCTTTATGTGTGTCTTGTATCAATGTCTAATAACTATTTATTTATTATTATTCAATAATTTTATATTTTATTATTTAGAATAAATTTATTAATAATTCTATTTACGTACTTTGAGAAAATTCAAAAGATGTCATATTCTTAACCCGTAACTGTATAATTATCTAATCATTGTTTATTATTATTTATTATTATTATTATTATTATTAAGTAATTTTATATTTCAATATCTTGATTAAATTCGATCATATTCTTTAGTTACATACTTAGAAAGTTCAAAAAATATCACCCGTTTTGCATTGTACCAGTGTCTAATCAATCTTAATTAACTATTAAATAATTTTATATTTAGACTAAACTTAGCAATAATATTTAATTACATACTTAAACCATACTGTAAATAACTCATAATTTAATTTTTTAAGAATACTTAAAATTCTAAAATAAAACTTCAACTTATTAAGACTGTTTTCATGATTAAGTTTTTTTCTTAATTTGTCTTTTTAATTAAGATCACTAATTTTGATTTTTTTTTTCTAATTATATATGTGTAATTTATATTAGAAGAATAAAAGAGAAATATTAAATTAAACTAGGCAGAATTAAAAAAAAAATTAAATTAGGTAGATATCATGAGATGGTATATGGTGCAAACGAGTGCACCGAGCATGATGCACCTGGTTATAATATATGTACGTTTTGTGCGATGATATATGTATGTTTTGTGTGACGGTATATAAGTGTTATATGTGACTAATATAATTGTTGGCAACATGAACCTCAATCATCGCACATAACATGCATATACCATCGCACATAACATAAATATACCATCAAACATAAGTAATCGAGTGCACCTTGCAAGGTGCACCCGTATTTATCTAATAATTTTCCAGATATTATGTTTGGATGAACAATACGATTACTGATTCGACCAAAAAGATTGGTGCCTCAAGAATAGAGGGTACTGACCTTAAATATGAAGTTAGCGACCTGATTTATCTTCGATATACGTGCAATGACCTGATAGATCTTCAAGAGGCTCTCGGCGACCTGATAGATCCTGCAAAACAAAACCCAAGCCAAGGTGGTGGATCCCCCGACGTAGGCCCTCCGATGCTTAAGTTAGAGAGTGCGTGAGAGAGATGCGAGAGCTAGAAAATATAGGATATGAAAATCAACTTAGAGAGAAAAGAATGAGGCTGAGTCTTCTTTATATAGATAAGAGAAGTAATCTCAATCTAGGGTTCCCCTCTCCTACTATAATACCATAAATAACACGACCAACTTAGAATTAGGATTCCTCTTGTATGCTAAGTTCCCATAAATAATAAAACTCTCGCTAAATTACGAAAATAACCATGGTCCAGTAAGCCTGTCCATAGATTTAGTCCGCCGGGACCCCATTGAATAGCCCATATTAACCCATCAGAACCCAAAATCCATGAGGCCCAGTTCTCAACGCCGAGCTACCACTCAGCGTCGAGATGACATAATAACTCTTATATTATAAGAGCTCGCTACCCCGCATAAGAGCTCGCCACTCCTATACGTCAGATCGCTGCCCTCCAAAATAGTTCGCCCAACTCACAGAAGGATTGCACTTTCTAAGAAATGAGGTCGCTTATCAAAATCCACATAAATACCTGCATATTGTCGACATGAATATTTGATGTTGTATCAGTTAGTCCCTCACATTATGATTTGTTGTGGTAGGAAACCAAGTAGAATGTAATCATGAGTTACCTCAAAACTCAAACAGTCATGCCTTTTGAGAAAGACACAGTAGCCTTAGACATCACGTCTCAATTAAGATCATTAAATGCCCCTCTACGTCATATCGGACACACGTCAGTAGCCTAATACCTCGTAATATATGGTATGACCTGATCTGGTGGCAAGATATGATACAACAAGAGTAGACCTGGTTGGGATGATCTGGACTGATGCCGCGTAAAAGAGGAAGAGGAGCCTAGCCTGATAGAACTTGCCATGACCTGACCTGGATTTGTGGGTAAGGTTTTTGAGAAGATCAGCTCAAGAAATCCGAAGAGACAATTGACTGGCCTCATGCGAGGAAACCTCTTGACCAGGTATCCTCAAAGGGAATAACCTGGTTAGGTCATTCCGAGTAACGACCTAAGATTCACGGGTTTCCATTTTCGAGATCTTGGAAAGGCCCCACTTAGTGAAGGTTATAAATATCTCAGCCTCCAGGAGAGGAAATGTATGACATTTTGAGCATTTTCACTTAAATTATTCCGATAAGAAAAACCGCTTAACTGACTTTAGCATTGGAGACCGGTGGTTCTTTCTAACGTGTTTTTGGTGAAGCGGGTCAGAATATTCAAGGAAGAAGCAGGTGTTCGTAGTTCCATTATTTTCATGGTGAAACAACTGGCACCGTCTATGGGAAAGGCGAAACAAGGCTAAGACGTGAGAAAGAAACATGGCATCAGATGAAACCTGGTGGCGGAGCTGGGTGGCACACCAAGTTCTGCCACACCAACTGGGATACCGGAGAAGGCAAGACCATCAACAACAACTAGGCTCAGCGCACCGCAACCTCGTCCAGGAGAGGCTTCATAGGCCGAGGAAGGGTCACTGAATGTCTCTTTTCTGAGGCAAATATCTGACCTCATGCTGTAGAAAAGAAATTCGCTGAACTTTCGTCACCTCCCCCCAAATAACCCAGCCGCCAGAAACAGAACCACCCCGGACTGCCCAGCGCATGGCCAGACCTCCCCCCCCCATGAAGAGGAGGAGAGATTTTCTGCCTCGGATAGCGACACTTTGAGCAAAACCAACCCAGACCTCACTGAGCAGATGCAGAATCTGCAGAGAGAGGTTGGGGAGGCTAAATAAAAAATGGCGGGCACGACTGGGGGCAAAGCACGGAGAAGCACCCCATTCGCAGAGGCTATCATGCACGATGATCTACCGGCCTCTTATCGGTCTATGGGCTTTGAGTATAATGGGACAACAGACCCGTGGGATCACTTAGGCCGATTCGAGATTGCGGCTACCTTACACAAATTCTCTGATGCTGTCATATTTCGGGTCTTCCCCAAGACCTTCACAAAATCAGCTCAATTCTGGTTTAGCCAACTTCCCCAGATCCATAAGCAACTTTGATGAGTTCATTTCTGCATTCTTGCACCAGTTCACCAGTTGCAGGAAATATCAAAAAACGCCACTAGAACTGTTTAGTTTGAAGCAGAAAGAAGGCAAAAGTCTGCACGGATATATCAAGCGATTTACAGATGCCAAGTTGGGAGTGTCATCAGCATCCGAAGAGCTCTTGGTCAATGCTTTGGACCAAGGGCTCAGGAAGGGGGAGTTCTTCCAATCGTTGGTAGTTAAGCCAACACTAAAATTTGGAGAGCTCCTGGAAATGGCAGAGAAATATCCACTTGGAGGAGGCTCTGAGGATAAAGGATAATGGAGAAAAGTGGAGAGAACGACCTGACAGGGACGACAAGACTTTGGCTAAGAAACCCAGGACTGACCTTGTGGGAGGCCATCCTCGGTTTGATCGATACACACCCCTGACTTCACCACAGGGTGAAATCCTGCAGGCTATTGAATGACACCCTAATCTCAAGTGGCCGAGGACATACGCTCAAAAGCCACGGAAGGAGAGATCTGACCGGTTCTGTCAATACCATAATGAATATGATCATGAAACAGATCAGTGCACACACTTGAAGGATGAGCTGGAGCGGATGGTGCAGACGGGGCACCTTAAAGAGTTTGTGCACACAAGAAAAGAAGAATCTAGATCTAAACCTCACAGACGAGATCGACATCAGGGGAATAGGCAAGAGTTCGATAGTGACCGCAGAAACGGAAAGAGGAATGACCAGTCTCAAGAGATAAGAGGAGAGATTCAGATGATCACAGGTGGCGAATGGGACGAGCATTCACGGCGCACCCAGAACAACTATGTACAGGCTGCGAAAGGTTTGTTGAGAAAGACGCAAGAGGTGGGACAGTTAGTCCCGAGCCCAAACATCTGTTTTGGCTTGGAGTATGAGAACGGTATATTGGCACCCCACATGGACGCCCTAGTAATATAACAGCTACTATAGCTAATTACAATGTGCGGAGAGTCTTTGTGGCTACAGGAAGTTCGGCTGATGTTTTATTCTACGACTGCTTTAAGAAGTTAAACCTGGACCTGGAGTTGGAGGAGGTCACCACCTCATTAGTAGGATTCTCTGGAGGAGCACTACGCCCATTAGGAGTAGTCAATCTCTTGGTTATGATGGGGGATGAGCCATTCAGGAAGACTAAGATGGTGCGATTCCTGGTAGTGGATGCACCATCCTCATATAATGCTATGCTTGGTCAGCCATCCTTGAGCCAATTCCAAGCGGTGATCTCCGTATACCATATGAAGATGGAATTCCCGGTTTAGGAAGGTGTAGGCGAGGCTCGAGGAGATCAGTATGCGTCTCGTAGAGCATACGTGGATAGTATTAGAAGAGACGAAGAGGTAAGAAGATCAAAAAAACCCAGAACAAAGATGGCTACCGTGCCTAAGTAGGATCCGCGCGAAGAGAGATGGTCCCGGGAGACGATAGCCGAGTTGTACGAGTAGGAACGATTCTAAGCCCCGAGGTGTTGGTGGAGCTCGTGGCCCTCTTGAGAAGTAGCGCATATATCTTTGCTTGGTCTCCCCAAGATTTAGTAGGGATAGACCCGGCAATAGCTGAGCACCAAGCCAGTAAAACAGAGGAAGCACAACTTTGGTCCCGAGAAGGAATCCATTATTGAGGCAGAAGTAGAAAAACTATGGCGAGCGAAGCACATTCAGGAAATACAATTTCCAGAATAGCTCTCTAATGCGGTGCTGGTACTAAAGACCCAAGATGATTGGCAAATGTGCATTGATTTTAGAGACCTCAATCGTGCTTGTCCCAAGGACCACTACCTGTTACCGAGAATAGACTAGTTGGTAGATTCCACCTTGGTTTTTGAACTGCTCAGCATGATGGATGCCTCACAAGGATATCACCAGATCCGGTTGTCCGAAGAAGATTGGAAACGGGTCAGTTTCATAACCCCAAGAGGAACTTATTGCTACGTGGTCATGCCATTTAGGCTCAAGAACGCAGGCGCCACATATCAACAACTGGTAGACAAAATGTTCAAAACCCAGCTTGAACATAATATTAAGTATATGTGGGCGACATGCTGGTTAAAAGCGCAAAGGTAGCCTCGCACATTGATGACCTGAAGGAAACTTTCAATACTTGAGAAAATACAAAATGAAGCTTAATCCCAAGAAGTGCGCAATTGGGGTAAGAGATGGAAAGTTCCTTGGGTATATGGTCACGGAGAGGGGAATAGAGGCCAATCCAGAGAAAGTTAAAGCCATTATGGACATGCAGTCTCCAAGAACTGTCAAAGAAATGCAGTGACTGGCAGGGCGGATAGCGGCCCTGAGTAGGTTTGTTTCGCTCTCGGCGAAGAAGAGCTTACCATTTTTTCGAGCTTTGCGAAAGAGGGCTCGATTTCAATGGGATGAAGAATTCTAGGATGCATCTTAGAAGTTGAAAGAACATCTGGCCGGCATGTCATTTCTTACCAAGCCAGTCCAGGGAGAACTCTTGATTCTATACTTATCTATAGGGAAGCAAGATGTGAGTACGGTCCTAATTAGAGAAGAAAACAGGGTGCATAAGTCGGTATATTACTGGAGCAAAGGTGTTACATGACGCTGAGCTCCGGTATGTGGAAATAGAACGAGCCATGCTAGCTCTGGTCGGAATGGCTCGCAAGCTCTGCCCCTATTTTCTTTCGCATGAAATAGTGGTCAGAACCAACCCGCCTTTTAAAAGCAATCATGTGTAAACTAGAGGTCTCAGGACGTTTGGTGAAATGGATAATTGAGCTCAATGAGTTCGATATCAATTTCAAAGCGCGAACAATGATTAAAGCCCAAACATTGGTTGATTTCATGCTCGAGATGACCAGCTCTCATGAGGAAGAAAAGGAGTGGGAAATATATACCGATGGATCTGTAGGAAGCTTGGGTTGTGGCACAAGAATAGTTCTGATAAATCCCGAAGGTGTGACTACGTAATACGCGGTACGATTGAACTATTCATGATCTAACTTGTGGGACTGAGTACAATCTTGTTTACTGTCATTATGATTTGGCGACCTAACCACTCTCTGGTTTGCATTATTCGTAATTGAATATGGTCTTACTTATGATTCTGAGATATTCTTGTATAACCATCTTATGGCGGGCTGTGTTAAGAAAGATTGGGCACAATGAAACTTGAATGTAATACTAAGTTATAATTGTTTATGTATAACCAGTTGAAACCAGGCAAGGATGCGAATCAGGTTATAGAAGATTCAAAGCAGTATTACAATGGGGTACCAGCTGGTCTATAGGGGCCTTTAGCTCAGCAGCAAGTCCAGCCTTCAGGATGGCAGGAGATCAACCACTTAGGTTTTATGGGCTAGTTCCTGTCGCTCTTTTAGAATGAGAAATTTGGAATCTCGGCTTCTATAGTCTTCGTATCCAGTTCGAATTAAATGTTGGCTATTGCAAGTTGAGTCTTGATTCGTTCTACACTAAAGTGGACCCATTCACGACCGCCTCGCCCCATTTTTCCCAGGAAGAGGGTTGTGTTCTTGTATACATTCATCAGCTCATCTCTGTATGCATTCGTGAACTTCTTACCCACTTCACTCTTTAGGAAAGTGCGACGACCCTCAATAACTCCGTGCTCACGAGCCAAGCGAATGACGCCTTCCATCTGTTCTTGATTATGTTGCAATTGTCCTTCTAATTCCATCAGGCGACCTCCTAGCCGGGTGGCTTCATCCCTCATGGTCTCTAGCTCACTCTTAGCGATATTGAGCTCTTCTTCGCGGGCTGTTAGCTGGCGACGTGATTCATCTAATTCTCCTTGAGTTAAGGAAAGCTGTTGGGTTTGTTTTTCACCCTGGACCGCCAGCTTGTCACATGTTTTCTGAAGTTCACTCTCGGGGGTCGTCGCTGATAAGTGATTGGAGAGTGCAACCATCATGGGTTCTAACTACATCACAAGGAAGTAATATGAGAATATTATAGGCTGAGTGTGTGGACATATAATGTTGTGAAGTATTAAATTACCTGGCTCGTTGCATATTTATGAAGAAAGGATTTGATCTCATTGACACCACCGCATTGAGCTAAACTCTTCTCCAAATCTGGGGGACTTGAAGCAGAGGCAGCAAATGGTTTTTGAAGAAGTCGCCATTTAGGAATGGGGGCTGCTTGTTGCGTGGGAGTTCGCTCGCCGGTCTTTCTTTTCCCTTGGCCCTTATTAAGTACCTTTCGAAGAGGCATGCACTCTTCCGGGTCAGCAAGCTCTTCACGAACATCTCTCGCAGCCATGAAAACCTCCAATTCTTTGTCCACGTTAATAGTAGGGGGTTGCGCTGTCGACATCACCGCTGGGCTTATATCTGGATGGATAGTTATTCCTCCCTTCGAGCTCGATGATAGACAACTATCAATGATATTATCTGCAGGAATAAAGGAATGAATTAATTATTTTATTGCAGGAATGAAGTTGGATGAATTTTATGATAATGTAGGAACCTACCGAACTCAGATCCGATCAAGAGCGTAGGTCACGGGCTAAGACCTACAAACCTGAAAACAGACTCTGAATCTGTGAGCTTCATCACATTATAAGGTTTTGTAATCCAGCTGTAAAGTAGGTCAGAGTATTGTTGGAGAAGTGCGGGCTAATATTTTACGGAAGGTATTGAGTCTTGATCAGGAGTTGAATCCTGCCATTCGGTGAAAAAGGGCCAGGCTTTGGGATTGTATAGAAAAAATAAATTAACTCGCCACTCATGGACTTTTGACGAGGGGTTCACAAGAAAGCATTTTTTTGTGGCGGGAGGAAAGGTAAAATGAACCTTTTTGGTTCTTTATTTTAAAACAAAAATGAAAGAAACCTACATCGGGATCTATGTTATTGTAATTACAAAGAACTATGTACCCGGCCAAGGATCTAATGGAATTGGGAGTCATCTACAAGAGTGCGACCTTATACTTCGCGGACATAGCTATGAGGAAATGATGTACAGGGAATCTGAAGCCCGCTCTGAGGTGTTCCTCGAAGGTAGTTATATGATTCAAATGAGGGTTTGCTGGGTTAGTTTGGAGGATGTTAGGATATGGTACTTTGATGGTCTTGGAAAGGTTGAGAGCTTGTATGAACTCCTTAAGGTTGTTTTAGTTAGGGAGCACCCAACGATTTTATGCAGCTATCCTGGTGGCTCGCGGAAGTTCAGGCAGGTCGATGTGAGCAGAGGTTGGCACTATGGTTATTGGGTTAGTAATAAAATGTTTCGGTTCAGAAGTTGAAGGCATGTCTAGTTCTATTAAGGGGATGCACTCAGGGATTTGTTCAGTTAAAGCTCTAGTTTAAGCCTCAAGTTCAGTCCAAAGAATATCTCCCTCCGATCTTTTGGCAAGAGTGGGTGGGCATCTGGGTGCATTTCTTTTCTTAATAGGTCATTTGAGAGGAATTTTTGCTGATTCAGTGTCTGAGGATAAGTCTGGGTTTACGAGGTTAGGGTTTGGAGAACTGGAGTCGGGTGAATATGTGTTCATCATT
The DNA here is from genome assembly GCA_014905375.1 of Phtheirospermum japonicum. Classification (NCBI taxonomy): domain Eukaryota; kingdom Viridiplantae; phylum Streptophyta; class Magnoliopsida; order Lamiales; family Orobanchaceae; genus Phtheirospermum; species Phtheirospermum japonicum. The sequence goes on from BMAC01000377.1 coordinate 600,578, forward strand.
AATTGATTAATGGGAAGGGAAAGAGACATAAAATTACATTTAGCAACACGGTAATTAACAGCACAAATTAGGGTAATTATTATCAGAATAAGGGATTAGGGGGACTTACTCATCGTTTTGATTGGTGACGTTGGTGCAGATTGATTGTTCTTCGTGGTTCTAGCAGAAATTTTCAGGGTGTTTTTACAGAAGAAAATAGTAAATTTTGCTCTGATTTTGTGTAAATGAGGTTGAGTAAAATAGAAAGGGTGTTTTGTGTGTTGGGCGGCGCAAAAGCTGAAAAGACACAAGGTTTTTTTGATAGGCGGGAAAGTTGGTAGGGTTTATTGTGGGCCTTTTATTTTTGGGCCCACAGGATTAAATATATTATGAGGTAACGGGCTAGTGACACGCGTCCGACATGGTGCAGAGGCGCATTTAATGTTAGTAAGTGAGAAGTGATGTTTGATGGTTTCACGCTTTACCAAGGAGCACGCTGGATTGACATTTTAGTTTAACTCATAATTACTTTCTACTTGGTTTTCTACCTCAACCAACCAGAACGTGGGGGACTAGCTGATACAACATCAAATGTTCACGTCGCCAACATGCAGGTATTTATGAGGGTTTTAGTAAGTAATCTCAGTAAGCGACCTCATTTCTTAGAAGGAGCAACCCTTTTGGGAGTTGGGCGAGCTGTTTTGGAGGGTAGCGATCTGTTGCATAGGAGTGACGAGATATTTTGTGAGGTGGCGGCCTCTTTTGATATAAGCTTTATTATACCAGCTCGACACTGAGTGGTAGCTCGGTGTTGAGAGCTGGGTCTCATGATTTTGGGATTTTGCAGACTAATATGGGTTATTCTATTGGGTCCCAGCGGACTAAATCCTATGGACAGGCTTATTGACATACGGCTAATATAGTAATTTAGCGAAAGTTCGATCATTTATGGGAATTTAGCATACAGGAGGAATCCTAATTTCGAGTCGGTTGTGCTATTTATGGTAGGAGAGGGAAACCCTAGATTGGGAATACTTCTCTTATTTATATAAACAGGACTCAGGCCTCATTCTTTCTCTCTTTAAGTTGATTTTTACATCCTACGTTTTGAGATATCATCTCTCACTTAAAAAGGCTCTCGCTTCTCTTTCACGCCCTCTCTAACTTAAGCATCGGAGGGCCTACGCCGGGGCCATCCTCCGCCTTGGCTGGGTTTTGTTTTGCAGGATTTAATAGATCGCCAGGAGTCCCTTGGAGACAATCAGGTCGCAGCGCGGTTAGTCGAAGTTATTCAGGCCGCTGATCATATATCTAAGGTCAGTACCCCTATTCTTGAAGTACCAATCTTTTTGGTCGCATCATATCTAATTCATATTACTACTCGACACGCTTACTTGGATAGCCAAAAAAACTTGAACAGTATACCCTTTATTTCCCAGTTCCAGCCAGCTAGATTTTTCTTGGTGCTTATGAGTGTCCCTTTGGTATGTGTGTTTTAATTGGTATTTAAAGATCGAGGCAAAAAGAGATTGTTTTACAATTTGTGTACTCTTTTCAATGTTGGTTTTTTAGTATTCGTAATTAATTAATATTATATTTTTACAAATATCGTGTAATTTCTTAAGTTAAGAGTCGTAAAAGGTTAAGAATTCCATGCTCTGACAACAATGATGTCGTTGTGAATAAGACAGTTAAAAAATTTAATGTGAATAATATTTCTTTTCAAAACTTAAAGTGAATTATTCACTTTCTGAAGTTAATAATTTTTTTTTATAAGTTTTATGTTTTTATGCCTTTTTCGATATGCCCGCGTAAAATGTGGTATGTGTGTGTGTGTGTATTATAGAAAAAACATCAAATATATTATTGATATTACTAGAAATTAAGGGTGTGCACGGTATTTGGAGATCACCGAACCTGATCCAAAATATGCGGACCGAATAGAGTGCGAATTGAAAATATCCATTGACTTATTTAGTTTTCCCAAACCGAACCGTCCCAAAACCTTTTATGAAACTATTTTATGAGTTTTTTAAATATCTGTATCGAGAACCGTACTAAACCATACCTAACAAACTAATCGAAACTAGAACTAATTTTTAAGAGCTTTTTACAACACACACACACACACACACACACACACACACACACACACATATATATATATATATATATATATATATAGTACATTTAGCTCATATGTATTTTGATGTTAACAACACATTATGTAAATTCTATACTATTAAAATATGATGTAACAAGTATTAAAAGATTAATATTTATAATATAATAAATAATTAAACTTTGGCCATGTCAAAGGTTGTTGACAAAAAACTTATTACTTAAACGTGTGTGTGTGTGTAATATTATAAATATCAACCTTTTAATGTGTGTGTGTGTGTAATATTATAAACATCAACCTTTTAATGTGTGTGTGTGTTTGTATATATATATGTGTGTGTGTGTGTGTAATTACAATATACACATTTATTTTAACTTTTAATCAACTAATAATATCAAATTTAGAAACATTATCATACTTTATCAATATATTAAATGAATAATTACATATGAATTGAATTCACTAAAAGTTACTTTATATTAATTCTAATAAAATGTCGATTGCCAACATATTAACTTGATCAAGTAACTTTACCGGGATTTCTTCATTTTTTGTTTAACAAATTTTTTGATATATTATAAATATGTGACTTTTGTGTGTGTATATATAGGGAGAATTCTCATTGGTATGACAGGAAATATGAGTGGTACGAATGCCAGACATGGTTGGAGAGACTCGGCCTAAATACTGACCTGGAACAGGGGCTACTAAGGTCTGTGGAGTCCAGGCAGACCTAACTTGGTGCCCCTCCAATATCGGCCTGATCTGACCCCTCCCAGAGCGGAGGGAAAGATCAGGACTAGCCTGGTCTGATCTGACACCCCTCCGATATCGGCCTGATATGACCCCTCCCTGAGTGGAGGGAAAGATCAGGACTTTCTTGGTCCGGCTTTTCCTAGAGGAGGATAATACGGTCAGGTTGTTGTAACTAACGGCCCAAGATTCGCGAAATTCTGTTTCCGAGATCTCGGAAGGGACCCACAAGGAGAAATTATAAATACCTGGAGCCTCAAGGTTGGAAGGTATGCAATCTTAAGCTTTTCTTGCTACTTACTGAATACTAAGAATTTCCTGCTTATCCAACATAAGCATTGGAGAGGTTTTCATCGGAAATCCTCCGGTGGTCCTTTCTAACGTGTTTTTTGGGCAGTATAGAAGAGCTTTCCAAGGAAGAGTGGATATTTTTCTCGGATGATATTTTCTGGTAGAAACAATTGGTGCCGTCTGTGGGAAGCATCAAGGCTAAGACATGAGATCAACACATGGATTCAGATGGACTTCGGCGAAATTTAGTGGCGGAGCTGGGTGGCACGCCAAGCTCTGCCACACTAGCGGGCGCACCAAAAACGATCGGGCCGTCGGCAGCAGGACCATCGATGGCGGCAAGACCTAGAGCAATGCAACCCTCGCTTGGTGGATCTACACAAGCTGACGGTGGATTATTGAATGACTCCTTGCTGAGACAGTTATCCGACCTCATAGGCAAGGCGGTGGAAGTATCCATGGAAAGGAAGTTTGGCTGAGCTTTCGACACCCCCTCACAAGGGACCACCGCCGGAGGTGGAGCCGATACGAACAAATCAATGCACGATTATAACCCCCGCCGCTCATGATGAAGAGGATGGCCTCTCGGCCTCAGAAAGCGAAACATCGAGCAAAACCAACCCAAACCTCACTGAGCAAAGGCAGAATTTGAAAAATGAGGTCAGGGAGGTGAAGAGGAAGATGGCGGGCACAAGTGCGGCGCCTAGGCGGAGGGTCACTCCATTCACTGAGGCAGTTATGCGTGATGATTTTCCAGCCTCTTACCGGTCCATGGGTTTCGAATACAGTGGAACGACGGACCCATGGGATCATCTGAGCCGATTTGAAAATGCAGCCGTTTTACAGAAGTTCTATGATTTAGTCATGTGCAAGGTGTTCCCAACAACCTTCACAAGATCAGCCCAACTCTGGTGCAGCCAGTTACCCCCGCGTTTCATTAGCAATTTTGATGAATTCAGCTCAGCCTTCTTGCACTAATTCACTAGCTGCAAGAAATATCAGAAGATGCCCTTAGAGTTGTTTAGTTTGAAACAGAAGGAAAGCGAGGGCCTACGCGCGTATATCAAAAGGTTTATGGATGCAAAAATGGAGGTACCATTGGCATCTTAAGAGATCCTTGTTAATGCCTTGGCCCAAGGGCTCAGAAGAGGGGAATCCTTCCAATCGCTGGTCATGAAGCCAGCCCAAAGGTTTGGTGAACTCTTGGATAGGGCGGGAAAATACATCCATTTGGAGGAAGCCCTGAAAATCAAAGACGAAGGAGAAAAGAAGAGGGAGCGACGTGATAGAGAAGAGAGGATGACAACAAAAATGTCCAGGCCTGATCTGGTTGGGAGCCGACCTCGCTTTGACTGATACACACCCCTAGCCACGCCACAGGGAGAGATCTTGCAAGCAATTGAACGATAACCTGACCTTAAGTGGCCAAAAACCTACTCCCAAAAACCAAGGAAGAAAATATCTGATCGGTTTTGTCGCTACCACAATGAGTATGGTCATGATACAGATCAATGCACCCACCTAAAGGATGAGTTGGAAAGACTGGTACAGGCAGGACACCTCAAGGAATTTGTACAGATGAGATGGGAGGAGCCCAGACCTGACTCCCGCAGGCAGGATCGACCTCAAGAGAACAAACGTAGTTCGGATGGCAGCCGAAATGCTGGGCGAAGGAATGACCAGATACAAGAGGTCCGAGGTGAGATCTTCATGATCACAGGAGGTGAGTGGGATGAACATTCCAGGTGAACCCAGAATATCTATGTTCGTGCTGCGAAAGATCTGGCGACAAAGGCAAGTGAGGTTGGACAATTGGCACCAAGCCCGAACATATGTTTTGGGTCAGAGGATGAAAATGGCATTCTAGCTCCCCATATGGATGCCCTGGTCATTACAGCTACCATCGCCAATTACACTATAAGGTAAATATTTGTAGATACGGGCAATTCAGCCGACATTATGTTCTACGATTGTTTTTGACAGTTGAACTTGGGTTTGGAGCTGGAAGAGGTAACCACGTACCTAGTTGGCTTCGCCGGAGGAGCCCTAAATCCTTTAGAAGCGATAAATCTGACACTAGGGGATGATCCATTCAGGCAGACCAAGTCGGTGCGATTTTTAGTAGTAGACGCACCTTCCTCATATAATGTCATGCTTGGACATCCATCATTAAGCCAATTCCAAGCTGTGATTTCGGTTTACCACATGAAGCTGAAATTCCCTGCCTAGGATGGAGTGGGGGAGGTTCAGGGGGACCAGTACGTGGCAAGACGTACATATGTGGATAGCATTCGGCGAAAGGAGGATAATGGAGGGTGTAAAAGGTTGAAGCTGGACACCACCAGACCTGACTTGCCCTAGGAAGAGGAGAATCTGATGACGATTGAGGTAGTTCCAGGGGACAACAGTCGTGTCCTTCGTGTCGGGATGACCCTCAGCCTCAAAGTGTTAGTAGAGTTTGTCTCACTTTTGAGGAACAACGCAGATATCTTTGCCTGGTCTCCTCAAGACCTGGTAGGAATTGACCCAGCAGTGGCTGAGCATCATCTTAATATAAGTCCCGCCGCAAAGCCTTTGAAACAGAGGAAGAGGAGCTTTGGCCCCGAGAAAGATGCCATCATTGAAGGAGACATAGAAAAGTTATTGTGTGCTAAACATGTCAAAGAAATACAGTTCCCGGAGTGTCTCTTCAATGCTGTACTAGTTCCAAAAACGTTGGAGACCTGGCGAATGTGTATTGACTTCAGAGACCTTAATTGTGCCTACCCTAAAGACCACTATCCGTTGCTTAGGATAGATCAGCTGGTAGACTCCACATCGGGATGCGAGTTACTGAGCATGATGGATGCCTCCCAATGCTACCATCAAATCAGGTTGGCAAAGGAGGATTGGAAGCGGGTCAACTTCATAACACCAAAAGGAACATATTGCTATGTTGTGATGCCGTTCGACCTTAAAAATGCAGGTGCCACATATCAGAGACTGTTGAACAAAATGTTAAAGACCAACTGGGGAGGAATATGGAAGTGTACGTAGATGACATGTTAGTTAAAAGTGTTAAAGAGACTTCGCATGTGGATGATCTAAGGGAGACCTTTGACACCCTAAGAAGGTATAAGATGAAGCTGAACCCCAAGAAGTGTGCGATTGGAGTAATGGCAGGAAAATTCTTGGGGTACATGGTTATAGAAAGAGGAATAGAAGCCAACCCAGAAAAGGTCAAGGCTATCATGGATATGCCGCCCCCAAAGAATATCAAGGAGGTTCAATGTATGGCGGGTCGAATCAACGCGCTAAGCAGATTTGTCTCAAGGTCAGCAAAGAAGAGCTTACCTTTCTTCAGGGCATCCGGTTCCACTGGGATGAAGAATGTCAAGAGGCATTTCAAAAGTTGAAAGAACACTTGGCAGATATGTCCTTTCTAACCAAACCAGTCATAGGGGAACCGTTGATCCTATACATGTTTGTGGGGAAGTTAGCAGTGAGCACAGTCTTGATCCGGGAGGAAGGAAGATCGCAGAAGCCAGTATACTATTGGAGCAAGGTCTTGCATGAGGCTGAACTCCGATATGTAGAGATAGAGAGAGCCATGGCCGCCCTGGTTGGAACTACTCGAAAACTTCGGTCTTATTTCCTTTCCCATCAGATTATAGTCCGGACTAATCTACCACTGAAAGCCATCATGAGCAAACCAGAGGTTTCAAGGAGATTGGTCAAATGGATAATTGAGTTAAGTGAGTTTGATATACAGTTTGAAGCAAGGCTAGCGATCAAGGCCCAAGCATTAGCTGATTTTATGCAAGAAATGGCCAGCTCTGCTGAGGAAAAGAAAGAATAGATAATCTACACAGATGGCTCCCTGGGAAGCCTCGGGTGTGGCGCAGGAGTAGTCTTAGTGGACCCGTAAGGGGTGACCACGGAATACTCAATTCGACTGAATTATCCTCTATCTAACAATGGGGCCGAGTACGAAGCATTGTTGAGGGGAGTACAGATGGCGAAAGAGCTGGGCGCAGAGCGGATACGAGCAAACGTAGACTCGCAGCTTGTTTGTAAGCAAATTGGGGGAGAACTCGGAACAAGGGAGGGGCAACTGCAAAAACACTTGACCCAATTTCGAGAGCTAGCCAGTACTTTGGATGCTTTGAGCGTTCAGCAAATTCCTAGAAAAGAGAACAGTCGCGCTGATTACTTGGCTAAAGTAGCCAGCTCAGTTGTGGACTGCCAAGAAAGGGTGATCACCCTACTGATGGCTTACCGAGAATATGGGGAGGACGAGGTTAATGCATTGGAAGAGGATGAGCAAGACTGGCGTTCCCCTCTCAAGGCATACTTGGAAAAGGGAGAATTGCCAGAGGACAAAAAGGAGGCGAATAAATTATGAATCAGATCAGCCCGGTTTTGCATGATAAAATGAGAGCTTTTCCGCAGGGGGTTCGGACAACCTCTCCTGAGGTGCATAAATAGGAAAGAGGGGGCTCACGTGCTCAGGAAAGTTGATGAAGGATGTTGCAGTAACCACGTGGGAGCTAGAGCCTTATCTAGCAAAATAATGCGAGCAGGCTATTTCTGGCCTAGACTTAGGCAAGATGTGGAGAATTTTGTGAAAATATGCGGCAAATGTCAAAAACACTCCCCGCTCATGCATAGACCTGCCGAAGAGCTCATGACAATGAGCTCCCCTTGTCCATTTGACAAATGGGGAATAGACCTGGTAGGGCCTTTCCCCACAGCTCCGGCCCAGAAAAAACTCTTGATTGTGGCCATCGATTATTTCAGTAAATGGGTGGAGGCTGAAGCTCTGGAAAAAATCACCGAAGAGGCAGTGATGGGATTTTTATGGAAAAATATATGTCGATTTGGCATTTCTAGGATCTTATTCTCTGATAATGGTACACAGTTCATGGGAGCCAAGATCAAATCCTAGTGTGTCAAAATGAAGATAGACCAGCACTTCACATCTGTCTATCACCCGCAAGCGAATGGGCAGGTAGAAGTAACCAATCACATCTTGGTACAGGGGATCAAGGCGCGTTTAGAAAAATATGGTGGCAAATGGGTGGAAGAGCTCAATTCGATCCTATGGGCCTAGTATATGGTATGGATGCCGTTATACCTGCAGAGATCAGCCTAGAAACTCACCGAATACAAACCTTTGATGAGGATCAAAATAGCTTACTGGCACAGGACGCCCTGGATTTCATCGAGGAAAAAAGAGATCGGGCAATAGTCAGGATGGAGCACATGCGCGGACGGGTCTGGGTAGCCTATAACAAAACAGTTGTGAAAAGGCATTTTTGTGTGGGAGATCTAGTCTTGCGCAGAGCTGACCTAGGGAAGACTAGAGGAAAGCTGGATGCCGCGTGGCAGGGACCATTTAGAGTTGCTAAGGTTTTGTCAGGTGGTGCTTACGAATTAAAACAAATGGATGGAGTTGAGGTACCTCGAGTATGGAACGTATCAAACTTAAGAAAATACTATGTGTAAGGTTATTGCTCAAGACATATTTATGCAAATGACTGGAGTTTATTTTACATTACAAATCGACTTGGTCTTTAGAGCCAGAATTGGCTAAGGACGGATGTCCTAATTTTCCTGACCTAATTTTCGGAATAAGCCAGAATTGGCTAAGGGCAGATGCCCTGAAAATTCCTGACCTGATTGTCAGAATAAGCCAGGATTGGCTAAGGACGGATGCCCCAATCTTTCTGACCTGATTGTCAGAATAAGCCAGAATTGGCTAAGGGCGAATGCCCCAAAAATTCCTGACCTGATTGTCAGAATAAGCCAAGATTGGCTAAGGGTAAATGCCCCAATTTTCCTGACCTGACCATCAGAAAGAGCTAGGATTGGCTAAGGGCGGATGCCCTAGTTTTTCTGACTTGATCGTTAGAGAAAGCCAGAGTTGGCTAAAGGCAAATGCCTCAATTTTCCCAATCTGATGGTTAAAAAAGCCAGGTTTAACTAACGGAGGAAATACCATTCGTACTCAACAAGGGTTTTTTGCCCAGAAAATCTGCTTCCATCACAAGTCCAGGATTACGTTAATGAGAAAAACTTATGCCTTCTTACAAACAGAATCTGGCGAGTTTGATTAGAAATACATGAAACTGAGAAGAGAAACACTCATGCAATACACAGAAATATGCGAGATTACATAAAAAGAGTCCAGAAATCATCCATGGGAAGAAGATGCCCTCTTGTCAAAAGCCAGAATCCGGCGAATGCGCCACATTTCACGCTCCGTCTCGTGGAGGCACTAGTGATACCTGTCTGCGCGCTCGGAAATAGAGTGAGCTTCACTGGTAGCAATGGTTAGCCGGCTTACCGATTCGGTTAGATCGGTGTTTTCCTCTTCCAATTGACGGTTGAGTTGACGGAGCTCAGCCCATTCACGCTTGTAATAGCGCTTTTTTAGCCTTTTCCTTTCTAGAAGGCGGCACACTTGGGAGGTTTTCTCTCGAAAAATAGACAGTTTATCAGTAAGTCTGAAATTCTCAGCAAAGAGAGAGAGATTCTTTCTTTTCACAATATTAAGCTCCTCAAGCAGGGAAGAAGAAGCCATGATGAAATCGAAATGGACAAAATAAAAATACACGTATATAAAGAAAAGAGGAGCACGTGCCATTGCGAATAAAAGTACTAGGGTTACCTTGAAACCAGGAAATCCTAAAATATAAAGTCACTACATGACAAATTCGTTTAACAGACAAGAATTGCGTAAAAAGACAAATTAGCCACACAGGCAAAAACAAATAGATCTGTCTAAGAGAAAGGGAAACTCTAGCAGAGCTAAGCCTAAATCCCGGTGTCTAACTCCTCTGCAAGCTGCTCTACCGCATCCTCTGCCAAGGCCCCAGGAGAGGCCCCTCCTGGCAGCTCACCCAGACTGGCGAAGGTTGGGGAGGGAGTAGATGTGTTCAGGGCAAGTGCCAGGCTTGGGTCTGGCTGAGCCGCCTCTGGAGAAGCCGGGGGAGCATTGAAGGCCGCGAGAATGTGCCCGTCAAACTCACGGGTGTCGAGTTTGTGAAGACGGTCTTGCTCGGGAGAGAAGCAGAGGGATGTGGGCTCAGGTGGCTGATTCAAGGGCTCCGCATGATCAAAGGGAATCATAGGATTCTCCAGGGCCTATTTCGCCTAGGCATCCAGGGCAAGGTGGTAATACACCTCCACCTCTGGAGCCAGTAAATGATAAAGCTGTTCTGAGCCCAGGAAAGCTCGACGGGTGACGTCTCGGGTGATTTGAATCAGCCTCAACCCTTCTTCGGAGTTAAAGAACTCCGTCTTCCACTCTTCGCGTGCTCGAGCTACCGTCACATCTGACAAACTCCTACCTCAGCCAGATCTTCATCTCGTGCCTCGGCCCTAGCCATTTCCAGCATTTTCTGCTCTGCCTTCTTCACTTCCTCCAGCTCTTGCTCCACCTTCTTCAGCTTGGCGCCTCTCTCCTTGCACAGGTCGCACAACCTTTTCTCTTTCTCCTTCAATCTCTTGTGTTCCTTGGCCAGGTCGTCGTTCATCAGGGCCCCCTAGCCCTAGCAACCAAAATGGACCTCTTGGCTGCCGCCTAAAAAGGAAAAGGAGACTTAGTAGGATAAAAAGGAAAGCAAAAAGAGGAAGTAGGGGAAGAATGATTTACCCTCTCCTCGTCCTGGCAAAAGGACTCGATGAGATCAGGATCGGACCACTTCTCCAGGGTGGCCCTATCTGCAGTCGGACACTGTCCCTAGATGAACTGAACTGCCAAGTGACCAGAACAGCTCAAAACAGATTTGTTGAACCAAGTGTCATTTGGGGTGGCAATCTTAACCCCAGAGCCTGATGCCCCTCCCGTGCCAGCGTGCGGCCTCTTCGCCGGCCGCTCCATTTGCTCCCCCGAGTCTGAGGGAATAATCACTTCTACCTTCGGCTCAGGAGGGACCCAGGGAGTGCCTGATCTGCTGGCCTCAGCTCGGGGAGGCTCAGCCACTGGAGCCCGTTGCTCTGACCCCGCAACTGCTCCCCTTTGACGAGCGGCCATGATCCTGTGCATCATGTTTTCTAAGGAAATAGGGACAGAGATTAATCAGAAATCATGATAAAATATATGTAAAATATAAAAGATTCATGATTGTCAATGTTCTTTACCAATCTCGGGGGTTAAAGGGCTATTCTCCTCCTGATCATTGAAGAAATCTATGGCGGAGGGTACGAGAAGTTGGGAGAGAGGAAAGACACTTTCGTTCACAATAGAAATTATCCTCTTAAGGCGAGGAGATCTGTCTCTTACTAACAGATGTTGCCGAGCTGGCAACTGCTCAATAGATTGGGGAAGGAAGACCCAATCCTTAGAACAATGTACAAAGAAAAAACTTTTTATGCCAGGACTTGTTGGAGGAAGGGATGCCGGTAAGAAACTGAACACCTGTCCTGGCACATAGGTAAAAATAACCTGGGGCAGAGCTCTTAACTTGGAAGAGATGGAAGAAGGTTTGGGCTGTTGGGTCCAGTCCAGCTTATCGCATATCCAGATTATAACTTATAATGATCCTAAAAGAATTAGGAACAAACTGGTGAATCGGGATTCTATACAATCGGGCTATTTCTAATATTAGCGGGTTCACCGGAAGGCGCAAATCCGCATGGAATTAGTCAACAAAAAAGGTCAAGTGGCCGGCCGACGCCTGATACGCTATTATACCGCCACTGGGATTAACCAACTCAAACTCCTCCGGCACTTGGTATTTATACTTCAGATTCTCCACCGTTCTGTCATTCAGGACGGAGCAAATGTATGGCCGGTCGGGGATATAAGGGGGATACTCAAAGGATAGCGATGATGACGGAGTTGACGCCGCCGGAGAAGAAGGAGCAGAAGAAGAATTGGCGGAAGGAGAATTGGTAGAAGGAAAATCGGCGGACGAAGAGGATGATGGCATTGACATTATTGGAAAATTAATAAAGACCGGAAACATACCTGGCAATGGAGATGATCGGAAGGCGGTGAGCGTGAGGATGATATTGAAGCATTAAAGAGGAAAGGCAGAGAGCAAGAGTGTCCGTGAAGGTGAAAATATGAAAAGTGAGGAAGAAAGAGGAGATAACGGGAATAAAAAGAGAAAGGGATTTTCAAAAAACGAAAATCGAGGAAAAAGCGGGATTTTGATGGGATTCCCGCATTTAATTCTTGTCAGAGGAACACTGCCCCAAGAGACGTGGTGGGAATATCAACCGCCTCTGACCTGTCAATGGTACAGTTGTGAAGAGACGTATTAAAGCGGTAACCACTTCTGGAAGAAGGAGCGTCACAGATAAGTCCAACGATTGGACTGAATCGAAAGACGGATTTTTTCGAGATTTGGAGGGGGGTGGGGGTGGGGGAGGAACACTGGTTGGTATGGAAATATGAGTGGTCTGATGCCCGGGTTGGAGAGACCCGACCCAAATACTGACCTGGAACAGGGGCTACTAAGGGTTGTGGAGTCCAGGCAGACCTAACTTGGTGCCCCTCCAATATCGGCCAGATCTGACCCCTCCCAGAGCGGAGGGAAAGATCAGGACTTTCCTGGTCTGATCTGACACCCCTCCGATATCGGCCTGATATGACCCCTCCCTGCGTGGAGGGAAAGATCACAACTTTCCTGGTCCGGCCTTTCCTAGAGGAGGAGAAGACGGTCAGGTTGTTGTAACTAACGGCCCGAGATTCGCGGAGTTCTGTTTCCGAGATCTCGGAAGGGCCCCACAAGGAGAAATTATAAATACCTGGAGCCTCAAGGTTGGAAGGTATGCAATCTTAAGCTTTTCTTGCTACTTACCGAATACTAAGAATTTCCTACTTATCTGACTTAAGCATCGGAGATGTTTCCACCGAAAATCTTCCGGTGGTCCTTTCTAACGTGTTTTTTGGGCAGAATAGAAGATCTTTCCAAGGAAGAGTGGACGTTTTTCTCGTGTGATATTTTATGGTAGAAACACTCATACTCATTTAGATAAATTGTAAATGCCTAATAGTCTTATGAATTCAAAACTTCCTTAATACTCCATTCACCTTAAGACTACACTAGAGTATCCATATTAATTAGTTCCCCTATATCACTCGATCTGCCTCCTCACTCTCTCTCATATTAATATGCTTCAAAATATTTTCAAAGAATTGGTCCCAAAATCGCCGACCAAATATGTAATATGGGCGGGTTTTCTAACCCAATATGAAGTTGATAACCAGACAAATAATCCTTCGAAATCTTTTTGAATAGGGTTTTGCCATTCCCCAGTTTTTGTTCTGCTCATTTTTTTGTTAAGTGACTGCAATTTCAAACTGCTCAGGCGAGATGGCGAGGATGACAAAAAAAAAAACAAAAAACCAGAAAATAAAGTATTGCTCCGCACCGGATGTTTTGTTTTGAGTAGTACGTTTTCTTCAAATTAACTGTCAAAGTTGGGCGGGTAGTAATTTTTTCTTCTTTTGTTCAATTTTTATTTCCCATGAAATTTATTATTTTTCTCAAACTGACCATGTGGAATTTCTATGAATTAGGGTTCATGGGAAGATGTCGAGTTCGAACAAAAAAAAAAAATCTAAGTAATACTCTCTACAACTTTTTTACCAGTATGAAAGTATGTATCATGTTGATAAATTTGTTGGGTAGTTAGTTATTTTTCTCAATTTTAGTTTGGGAAATGACTACAGTACCGTGAAGGTACCATACCTCCTAACCCCCCTACATTTACATCTCTTAAATCTTATTATTATCTATAACCACTTTGGATCTAAGAGTTCTAATTAAGTGGGGAATGGTACCTTCACGGCACTATAGAAGTCCCCTTTAGTTTGAAGCTTGTAGTTTGTCTGTGGAAATTCTTGAATATGTAGTTAGAAATCATATTTATGTAATATATTAACTAGTAAAACTCGATACTTAACTGCCAGTTGTTGTATGAGTTGTGTGCATAGTAGCATGGAATTGTTATGTGAGTTCAGTTAGTTGTATATTTTGGTTATTAAGAGTAGCGTGGAATTGTTGGTAAGAAGTTTTTAATGAACACAGCAGTGTAGAATTAATTAGCACGCAATTTAGAAATGTGTGATCGGTATAGAATAATAAGCATGTACAAGACATGCAAGTGTGTGTGATTAGTTTAAAATTATATCCCGGAAGTATATTAACTCGTATAGTTTGATATTATACTACAAGCTGTTGTGTGACTTATGTGTAGAGTAGCACGGAATTATTGTTGTGTGAGTCTTGTTTGTAGTATTTTTTTTTTCTTTTGGTTTTTGAAAGTGGTATGAAAGTGTTGGTAAAAAAATTGAAAACAGTGTGGAACTAATTAGCACGCAATGTGAAAAATGTGTGAGTAGTGTGGCATTATAAGTATGTACCGGATATGCAACTGATGTGCGACTAGTTTGAAATTATATTCATGTAGTATATTAACTCGTATAATTTATATTGTTTTGCAAAATATTGTTTGAGTAGTGTGCAATCATAAAAAGGTAATATATAATCAAGTCGGGTTCCATACTACAGTGTGAATTGGAATAAATAAGTTTCTAATTATATTTAAACACAATTTCATATCTGTTGGTTTGGGTATCTAAATCCAATATCAATGTAATCTTGTGTTGGCAAATGTGTAAAATTGAATCAAATTTAAATCCAAATTTATATTTTTTTGTGTACAATTTATAATGTAGTGTGTAATGTACTTGTAGATAATTTCGGTGTAGCATGGCTAGTATTGTCACTGAGTTCACAAGCTTCATACAGGATATTGGCAACATCGTCATTAATAGATTTAAGACCGAGATTATTGAAACAGTAGTTACACAGACGTGTAAAAAAAAATGCACGAATATTGTCGATCAAGTCTTGAGTTGTTATTTTTTTGTTACAAACTAATAGTATGTCAGTATGTTTAGGCTAAATGCAGTTTTGGTGGGATGTTCCATATTCTTCATTTACTTACCGGATATTATGAATTTAAATTGGAAAAACTTTTGTAGTACAAATTTGTGAACTATTTATTAAATGGATGTGTGTTCTCATTTATTATGTGGAGTAGGTTTTGTATCACATAATCCTTTTCAACATTATTGCATAATTTTAACAACAGCCTACACTTAATTCAAGAGTGCCACGATAATTTAAAATAGGGAAAGGGGGTGCGAATATATATAAAATAACAATTTAAGTCAACCTTGATTTGAATTTCGTTCTACGCTTTCTTGCCGATAGAAAAGTGTGGATATAGAGTTTTAAACCTATTAGCTTTAATTGTTAAGCATATCTAATCTATTAATATGAGTTTTAATGAATTTCGTTCTACGATTTCCTGCCGGCAGAAAGGTGTGGATATAGAGTTTTAAGCCTATATTAATATATGAGTTTTAATGAATTCATACCCGCAGGGAAAGTGTGGATATAGAGTTTTCAGTGTATTAGGTTTAATTATTAGCCATATCTATTCTATTAATATAGGGAAAATGTACAAATGCACCCCTACCTTAGGGGACACATTCACCCTTAAGGTTATTTTTAGAGCAAATAACACCCTAACGTTTACAAAAAAAATGTGCAAATCCCCCAACCTCCCCAAAAATAGTATTTTTGTTACAAATGAACTCCCCTACCTTAGGGGACATATTCACCCTTAAGGTTATTTTTAGAGCAAATAACACCCTAACGTTTACAAAAAAAATGCAAATGCTCCCATCCTCCCCAAAAATAGTATTTTTTTTTAAATAAAGAAATTTACTTTTTTCATATTTTCATCCCCAAAAAATAATAATTTTTATAGGATTAGATTTATTAAAAAACTTACATGTATTTTTCATTCATTTTTTTTAATAAATTTCACTCACAAAAATACAAACTCAATTAAACTCAATAATAATAATAATAATAATAATAATAATAATAATAATAATAATAATAATAATTACAATAATAATAATAATAATAATAATAATAATAATAATAATAATAATAATAATAATAATACGACCATGATGATGATGATGATTTTAGGTCTATTTTTGAAGGAAGATTATAATTTTAAAAAATGAAAATTATACAAAAATAAATATTTTTTTAGCGAAGGAAAAAATCATGAATAAAATGGAATTTTGCTCAAGTCCAGCCTCAGTTTTGTCCACGGAACTTTGATGTAGACCCAATTGGGTCTGTCTTAATCTATATATTTAAATTATATCTTAAATTGTTTATTTTATTTTATTAGTAGATATATTAATTATTGGCTTCCAATTATTGGTGGGTATGATTAATTACAATGTTCCAAAAACTTTGTACATCAAGATCCAAAAAACTTACTAACTGCTACACATTGAAGTCCTCTTTTTTGTGCCTGGAAATAAATTTTTTCGAATCCTCTTCTGTCCATTTGGAAGAATGTTTCTTTCATCCAAGCCCTGTTAATTTTTTGGATCCCCTTTCTTCCATCTTCCATCACTTTTGTTCTGAGTCCTCTTCTTTTCTTTTGCAAGAATGTTTTCTCTATCCACCTGCGGCTTTCTTTCGTGCATCCAATGCTACATTAAACAAACGAAATAACATCGAATAACAATAAGGAAAAAATAAAAAAAAAATTGCAAATCTTGACATAAATTTTACCTCTGGGGAAAAATAGTAGGCTGGCGTCGGGCTCTTGGCGGAAGAGTACTAATAGAAACACCATTTCCAACAAATCTTCTGTATCTGTGCTTCGTTTTTTCTATTTTGGGGCACTGTTTTCTTTATCGAAAGCAAATAATCTCATCAAAAACGTCATTCGGTATCCCTTCTGTCAAATGAGCAATCACATAATTACATAAGAAAGCTCAATGAGGTTCACAACACAACGATAAAATGCACATAAAAGCATTATTTACCTCGATGACAACAAGATCTGAGGTGCCCCATTGCCCAATGAATTGCAGCAAGTATATGCCACAATCATACCTATAACATGAGTAAGTTATCAATCACTAGGACGGAATTTATTTGATGAATACTATGGTATGGTATGCATGCATACTCATTTTCTTGTTGTGGCAAATTTCCTGGAGTAAGTTCTTCAATATTAGAAACATCCTTAGCCCTGGGATGCGGCGATGCTCTTTCAGCACATGTTTCTAGGAAAATAAATCAACTCAATTAGTTCATACAATATTAATTAGAACAATGATATGCCAAGGTCATACCAGGTTTTCAAAGAACTTATTGAACAATTTGTCGTCCAGGTAACTCTCTAATGAATCCATTGTAGTTGCTCTCCTCTTTGATAAATCAACAGCAATTCCAATCCAATGATCGTCATAGCATAATGGAAAAACGAGCTGAAAAACAAAAACCATGAAACTCTTTTAGCAATAGTATTTAACTTAAAGGTAGTAATCAAAGAAGTCAATATTACCAAGTCAAAAGATGTTGCCTCAGACGGTAAGGTTTTTGAAATATTATCTTGAGAACTTGTTCCTTCATTCAGCTCCAAAGAAAATATGTTAATACTATACTTTTCTTCAAATATAAATCAGATAAATCAAGTTTTGCAACTTACCGAAATATATGGACTATGGACTGACAACATGCTTTCTAATTTGCCCGTTCCACTCAGAGTTGAACATTTGACAAGCAACGTGAAAAGACTGCTTTCAAAAGATTTATTATAATTTAAACATGTTTGATAATTATTTAAACCACGATGATCATGATTTGTACTAATCATATGGTTATTATAATCTCGCTTACCACTGTGTGGAAATTTTATTGTCGCCAAGAAACTCCACCACGTTGCGCTTGTGCAAGTCCAACCACTTTAACACCTTATCGCTGAAAAGTTGAGTCACAATAAAGATTGGTTAATAATGCTACACAAATAATTCCAAATAAAAATTATTATAGAATTAAAAGAGAAGAAATACTTATCTTCAAGTTTGTTTATGGCCACAACCAGTTCCTTGTCGGACAAGGAGTAGAAATCTACTGTCATCTGTCTCCTTCCCCTTCGTATATGCTTGAAGAACAGGCTGACCTTTGATCTCAACAGGATTGCAGACAGGATGAAAAGAAGGGGAATAAAAGGTATGAGTACCCGACCTCTTTTCTATAAAACAAATTAGTAATCAATAAAAAAAATACAGCAGATAAACTAATAATTAATAGGCGGAAGGATGACTTAAAAAGTTAAGCCCCTGCAAACACTCGCAGACAACATCTCATCCTGCTCTTACCTTTAACGAGTTGGGACCACCATCTCATCCTGCTCGTAAATTTGATTAACGACGATTTCCATTTCTTCGACATTGCGATCCATTTCATTACAATAATAAATATTATTATTATTGATAATATCACCATAACATAAACAATGAATAGTAAAATTGACAATAAACTTATCTCTATGACTGCTACTTTAAAGATTGGGTCAATAGGTGGAAATACACTCATATTTACAAAATTTGAGTCTTAGTTTTGGTGAACAATTGAAAGCATAATTCACTCTAAATTACAAATAAATTGGGATAAGATTATAGTATTTATTTTTGAATGGAAATTACTTTTTTTAGGGGTAATTTCATTTTGGGTACATTATGTTGGCCACTTTTCAGAAAAGGTACGTGATGTTGGCCAGCATCAAACTACATACATTAAATTGGCAAATTTATCAAATTTGGTACAAAAAAAACCCAATCGGGCTTTGATGCTTACATGGCATGATTTAATCATTTCTTATCATTTTTAATTTAAAATTTAATTTAAAAATTAATTTGAAAACTGATTTCTTATCATTTTTAATTTAAAAATTAATTTAAAAATTAATTTCTTATCATTTTAAAATTAATTTAAAAATT
>BMAC01000377.1:620134-683197 GCA_014905375.1 Phtheirospermum japonicum
GTTTTTAAATTAATTTTTAAATTAAAAATGATAAGAAATGATTAAATCATGCCATGTAAGCATCAAAGCCCGATTGGGCTTTTTTTGTACCAAATGTGATAAATTTGCAAACTTAATGTATGTAGTTTGATGCTGACCAACATCACGTACCTTTTTTGGAAAGTGACTAACATAATGTACCAAAAATAAAATTATCCCCTTTTTTTTAGCTTTTTAAGGGAAATGAAATATTGTGGGATTGAACCTGGGGCTTAACATTGCTACTATTAAGTTATAAAACGTGATGCGAAAACTAATTTAAGGTTAGTAGTAATTTTTTTCTAGATTATCGAGATTTAATTTTACGGGACGCCATGTTTCATTTCATTTTTTTTCTTATGTTTTAATAGAAGGAATAATTTTAATTGTTATATTTATTAAATTTCTAAATGTGTTTTTATCCGTGCATCGCACGGGTGATGTACTAGTTGTCAATGATAGAATTCTAGCAATATGCACTACACCACACTTACTTACCTTTGATCAGTTCGGTCCACCATCCTTCCCCTTCTCGTATATACTTGAAGAACAGGAGTGCTGACAGGATGCAAAAGAGTGGAATCAAAGGTCTCAGCCTGATGCGAGTACTCGACCTCTTCTCTGTAAAAGAGATTAGCAATCAATGAAAAACACAGCAGATAAACTAATAATTAATAGACGGAAGGATGACTTTAAAAGTTAAGCCCATGCAAACGCAAACACTCACAGAAAACATCTCATCCTGCTTTTACCTTTGATGAGTTCAGTCCACCATCTCACCCTACCCGTAAATTTGGTTAACGACAGGAGAGCTGATTGGAGGGGAGGAGCGGAGTCAAAGGTCTCAGCCCGCCTTTGTAAATTCCAGCACAAATTAGTTATCATTTGCTGACCGAATGGGTTCTTCTTAACAAACTCAGCAACATGTTTGGCGTTCAACAAATTTTCAAGATATGCACGAAATATGCCACCTGGTCCGGCATGAGTTAAATAACACAGTTTAGCATACGTGCTTTCACAAATTTATGTCAATATCAACATCTAAACAGAGGTGTCTAACCTAATGCCCCATCACATTCGTTCATCTCTGTAATCATATCTATATGGAAAAATTGTTGAGCCTTCCTATAATGGGAAACATAGGTATGTCAATGATGCATCAAAATCTTTATATTTGTTCATAATTTAGGAAATAGATACATACAAGAAAAGATACAAAATTAGTACTTACCGGATTACATGAGTCCTTGTATGGGGAGACGTCTACCAGTAATGTGTTGGATATATTAAACCTTGGATATTTATTCCAAACTATTTTTATATCCTTCACAAATACGGGTTTAGTTCCATTTTTAGTACGAATTTTGCCTATGTTACTGCATTCATCTTGGGACCATACCAAATCCATTCCCATTATATGAAATACATACCATGAGGAAATAGAACTTTGATTTGAATTCCGGGAGAAACTTATCATAAAACGTTTCCAAATTATGACAGCAGGTTATAAAAATACGAACAAACCTATTAGTTTATTAAATATATAAGAGAATAAAAATAGAAGACTTATAGAATTGTAGAAGTGAAATAATTAAGGAAATATAGAGTGATGATAAACGTATCAAAATTCGATACGGTACCGTACTAAAAAATCCGGTAACGATTTCGTACTAGATCTTTTGATATCGGTATCATACCGTAACAAAAACTATGGTACTTTGGGTATAATTCAGAATGGTATGTTCTGTGTACTAAAGATTTTGATATTTTACCACCCCTACATTCACTTATTTCAGATATTTTAACACATACACACATTTCATACACAACATATACCGCATACATTTTCATCACACTTGTTTATTTTCTATATTATCACACATTTAACAAATAAATTATATATTTTTTTTTGTTTTTTAATTAATTAGTAACTGTGATTCTTTTTTTTAAAATTTTTTTAATGGATTTGAAATCTTGAGAAATCAACATTACACTCAAATATATCCTTGATATCCATAAACCAACTAAAAATAGAAAACTTATAGAATTGAAGAAGTACAATAATTAAGGAAATATAGAGTGATGATACCGCATCCTTGATATCCATAAACCAACTTTAAAATTTTGAAATAAAAACCAAGAAACTCTCCGTAAAACGGCCTCAAAAAGCTGAAAAAGAAAATGAATTAACTTAAGATTATAGTTTAAATATAAATACAGTAGCTGCTAATGTAGTGAATAAAAATTGCCGAGTTGGTTCTTATTAAAATAAACACCGTGATGTTTTGTGTTGTCGGTCACAGTCTCTTGTGTCCACTATACCAGAACCCCATTGATATAAGTATGATAAAGTATTTCATTAGCTAGAGCAGGGCATGTGCATGTCATGAACTTCAGAGAGATCATTGAAATATTTGCGTACAATTTTCTTTCCTTGTTTTATTTTTCCTTGTATAATTCAAGTAAATAAATAAATAAATTTACACAGTTATAAATTACCCAATTGCTCGTATGTTTCTCATCTTCCTTGAAACTATCCTGATGGCTTTCCTTTCTTTGAGGATGTCACTATGCACTTCCTTCTCTTTCTCCAAATTATCATGGGTGGAGCCACGAGAGAAAGAGGTCCGGCTGCACTGTCATGGGAGATCGGTGTTGGGAGAGAGAAGATGAAGAGGTGCGCTGCTGCTCAGTTCATCATTTCCCCATGAGCGTCATTCCCACAAGCTTTATCAGAATTCTGTCAACAATAATTCACTCAAAGTATAAAATTGATTTTAGAAAGAAACATGAATGATGCAGGGAAGATATGCATATAAATACCTCTGCATTTTCAAGAATGTCTCTAACTGCATCTTCATTGTCCTGAGCATGCAAACTTAACTGAAAAAATATAAACAAATATTGACTCTTAGAAATCACTTATTGGTAATGAGATTTTGATACTTCTTCATATTTGTTTGCAAGTTCTTGAATTAGAACACGGAGATTATCACTCAGATTCAACCAATTTTGCTCCAATACAGCCTTCTCAGCTCACTAACATTTCTTCCAAGTTTTTTGTTTCACAATTTGAAGTAATTCTTCTTTCTCGTACCTAATCCATTGGAAAACACCATTTGAAATTAAGTCAAATAAAAGAAACATACACATGACATATACTTTAAAGTACTTTTCTCATTAAAATGCTAAAATTCCTTTAGTTATTATATTATCTCGCATTCTTTTAACAAAAATATACTTTTTATTAGATCGCGTCATTCCCTTCAAGCATTTTTTCATCTAACACACTTGATTAGGTGAGATGTTGAACGGAATTTCTCATCTCACACACTTGCTTAGGTGAGATGTTGAACGAAACAAGGTATGGGGTGCATTATATACTAACTATGTAATATACTAAGCTATAACTTGCATTCACTCTCCTTGCTAAGCATATTATGTTCTAGAAACCATCCTGACCTAGTATGAATCCATTCAAATTGTTCAAATGCTCGTGAACTTTTGTAATTATTTTCATCTCTTTCATATCTGCAAAATGCAAAGTGCAAATAAAATATCGAATGAAAAATTCATCTAAACATACTTGCAGCAAATAAAAGACTAAAGGAAACAAATTAGATAAATTTTCCTCCACAAAATTTTGAGGCGCAAAAGCAAGAAGGGTTATATTAAAGGAACATTAAGAAAACTGAAAACTAATGTAAAACCGCCGCAAGAAAAGAAAAACATATGGATCAATTGACCGTATAATTACAAACAATAAATTGACCAAAAATTTAGCGGCACCTGGGTGCTTGAACGAAGAAGAGGGTAGCGCGGACCGTAAAATTACAAACAATAAATTGTCAAAAGTGTAGAACTTAATGTTAATATGTGCTTTGTGAAGGAAAATTTATCTATGCTCCACGTGAAAAGATGTCAAAAATTGTTCCCTTTAGTTTTTTTGCTTGCTGCAAGTATGTTTAGATGAATTTTTCATTCAGTATTTTATTTGCATTTTACATTTTGCAGATATGGAAGAGCTGAAAATAGTTACAAAGTGCACGAGCATATTGAACAATTTGAATGATTTCACAGTAGGTCAGGATGTTCTCGACATACTCAAGGTGGTTTCGAAAACATGATGTGCTTAGCAGACTTAGGGAGATTGAATGCAAGTTATAGCTTAGTATTTACCTAGCTAGTATATATAGTATATATAATGTTGATTCCATGTGTTTTGAGTTTTCCACAGGTTGTATCTAAGTTTAGAAGATATCTTGGTAATATAGGGAATGTCAATAATTGGCTTATTTGTTTCCAAATAGCAGGTAATGTGCTTAGTAGTGAAAATCTGAAGAAAGCTGTAATGGATAGCAGTAATGACTTAGATCACAGAGTGAGGACAATCATGCTCTTATTAGGAAGTATTTGTGACCCCAACTCCAACACCAATGTCAGTGGATACTATGGAGCTCTTCTGGAAGATATTAGTCGGGTTAAAGATTACGCATGGCCGAGCTCTTGTTGGTCTCCATTCATGAAGGCTTACAGAAGTTAAAGAAAGAAACTAGTAAAGGAATTACTGGATCCGTCTTCACTTTAATGGTAAGTATTTCAATTTTAATTTTATGTTTAATTATTAAATATTTTAATATGCATGTATTAATTTTGGTTCTTTCAGATTTTTATGCCTCTACAGAGGATTTACGAGATTCTAGATCCAGAAGTTTTCACTCCCGTATGGCCGGTGGTTAGAGATGTGACGATGATTGTACGCCCAGTTCTTGCAAGTTCGTAAGAACCCTAAACTCGAGAAGATACAGAAAGCTGTGAAGACTAAAATAATATTTATCTGATTTATTGCTAAAATTGATCAATAAGTTTATATGATTAGAGGATGATATTACTTGGCAGCCATATTCTAGAGTGGCTATATCTTCCTGCTTCCTGCTATGAAAAACAAAGGACAATGTCTCTAACCATTCTTGATGTTTAAGAATGGGGTTTGTGTCTTCCACACCCCATACCTTGTTACGCAACATTTCAACATCTCACCTACGCAAGTGTGCGAGATGAAAAAGATGCTTGAAGGGAATGGCGCGAGCTAATAAAAAGTATATTTTTTCAAAAGCATGCGAAATAATATAAATAACTAAAGGCATTTTAGCATTTTAATGGGAAAAGTGTTTTAAAGTATAGGCCATTTGTATCTCTTTTATTTGACTCAATTCAAATGGTGTTTCCAATGGATTAGGTACGGGAAAGAAGAATTACTTCAAACTATGAAACAAAAAACTTAGAAGAAATGTTACTGACATGAGGAAAGTTTTATTGGAGCAAAATTGGTTGAATCTGAGTGATAATCTCCGTGTTCTAATTCAAGAACTTGCAAACAAATATGAAAAAGTATCAAAATCTCATTCCCAATAAGTGATTTCTAATAGTCAACAGTTGCTTATATTTTCTCAGTTAAGTTTGCATGATTAGGCAATGAAGATACAGTTAGAGCCATTCTTGAAAATGCAAAGGTATTTATATGCATATCATCAATTTTATACTTTGAGTGAATTATTGTTGATACAGAGTTCTGATAACGCGTTGGGAATGGTGTTTATCCTTTGAGTGAATTATTGTTGATACAGAATTCTGATAACGGTGGTGGGAATGATGCCCATGCTTGGGGAAATGATTAACTGAGCAGCAGTGCACCTCTTCATCTTCTCTCTCCCTACCCCGATCTCCCTCTCCATGACAGTGCAGTCGGGTTCACCTATTTCTCTCGTAGCTCCACCAGGATATTTTGGAGAAAGAGAAGGAAGTGCAACCCAGGATATTTTTGAGAAAGAGAAGTGCATAGTGACAACCTCAACCTCAAAGAAAGGAAAGCCATCCAGGATAGTTTCGAGGAAGAGGAGGAACATACGAGCAACCGAGTAATTTTTAACTGTGTAAGTTTGTTTATTTATTTACTTGAATTTTACAAGGAAAAATAAAACAAGGAGAGAAAATTGTGCCAAGTTTAAAAATATTTCAATGATCTCACTCTCACAGAGTTCATGATATGCGCATGCCCTACTCTAGCCAATGAAATACTTATCATACTTGATATCAATGGAGTTCTAGCTGGTATAGTGGACATAAGAGACTGTGACCGACAACACAAGAATCATGGTGTTTATTTTAATAAGAACCAACTAGGTAATTTTTATTCACTACATTAGCAGCTACAGTATTTATATTAAACCATAATCTTAAGTCAATTCATTTTCTGTTTTCACCTTTTTTGAGGCCGTTTTACGGAGAGTTTCTTGGTTCTTTAATTCAGAATTTTAAAGTTGGTTTATGGACATCAATGAAGCAGTATCATCACTCAATATAACCTTAATTGTTGTACTTCTACAATTCTATAAGTTTTCTATTTTTATTCTCCTATATATGTAATAAATTAATATGATTGTTCGTATTTTTATAATCTGCAGTCATAATTTGGAAACGATTTGCGATAAGTTTCTTCCGGAATTCAAATCAAAGTTCTTTTTCCTCATGGTATGTATTCTAAGTGACCTTCCATGTATATAATGGGAATGGATTTGGTGCATTCCCATGATGAATGTCGTAACATAGGCAAAATTCATACTAAAAATGGAGGAACTAAACCCGTATTTGTTATAAAAATTATTTGGAATAAATATCCAATGTTTAATATATCCAACACATTAGTGGTAGACGAATCTCCATACAAGGGCTCATGTAATCTGGTAAGCACTAATTTTGTATCTTTTCTTGTATGTATCTATTTCCTAAATTATGAACAAATATAAGGATTTTTGATACATCATTGACATACCTATGTTTCCCATTCTAGGAAGGCTCAACAATTTTTCCATATGGATATGATTACAGAGATGAACGTGATGGGGCATTAGGTTAGACACCTCTGTTTAGATCTTGATATTGAAATAAATTTGTGCAAGCACGTATGCTAAACTGTGTTATTTAACTCATGCAGGACCAGTTGGCATATTTCATGCATATCTTGAGAATTTGTTGAACGCCAAACATTTTGCTGAGTTTGTTAAGAAGAACCCATTCGGTCAGCAAATGATAACTAATTCGTGCTGAAATTCACAAAGGCGGGCTAAGACCTTCGACTCCGCTCCTCCCCTCCAGTTAGCTCTCCTGTCGTTAACCAGATTTACGAGCAGTGTGAGATGGTGGACCGAACTCATCAAAGGTAAGAGCAGGACGAGATGTTGCCTATGAGTGTTGGCGTTTGCCGGGGCTTAACTTTTAAAGTGATCCTTCAGTCTATTAATTATTAGTTTATATGCTATGTTTTTCATTGATAGCTAATCTCTTTTACAAAGAAGAGGTCGAGTACTCGCACTAGGACCTTTGATTCCATTCTTTTCAACCCTGTCAGCACTTCTGTTCTTCAAGTATATACGAGAATGGAAAGGATGCTAGACCGAACTGATCAAAGGTAAGTACGTGTAGTGTAGTGCATATTGCTAGAATCTATCATTGACCACTAATACATCACCCGTGCGATGCACAGATAAAATACACATTAAAAAGTTTATTAAAATATAACAATTAAAATTATTCCTTCAATTAAAACATAAGAAAAAAAATATGAAATGAAACATGGCGTCCCTCGTAAAATTAAATTCCGATAATCTAGAAAAAAATTACTACTAACCTTAAATTAATTTTCGCATCACGTTCTTTATAACTTAATAGTAGCAATTTTGAGACACCAGGTTCAATCCCACAATATCTCATTTCCCTTAAAAAGCTAAAAAAGTAATTTTCATTCAAAAATAAATAATATAATTTTATCCCAGGTTATTTGTAATTCAAAGTGGATTATGTTTTTAATTGTTCACCAAACTAAGATTCAAATTTTGTAAATATGAGTATATTTCCACCTATTGACCCAATACTTAAAATAGCAATCATAGAGATATGTTTATTGTCAATTTTTACTATTCATTGTTTATGTTATGGTGATATTATAAATAATAATTACATTTATTATTGTAATGAAAGGGATCGTAATGTCGAAGAAAGGGAAACCAAATTTAAGAGCAGGATGAGATGGTGGTCCCTACTCATTAAAGGTAAGAGCACGATGAGAGGATGAGATGTCGTCTGTGAGTGTTTGCAGGGGCTTAACTTTTAAAGTCATCCTTCCGTCTATTAATTATTAGTTTATCTGCTGGATTTTTCATTGATAGCTAATCTGTTATTTAGAGAAGAGGTTGGGTACTCTCATCAGGCTGAGACCTTTTATTCCTCTCCTTTCCATCCTGTCAGCACTCCTGTTGAGATCAAAGGTCGACCTGTTCTTCAAGTATATACGAGAAGGGGAAGGAGACAGATGACGATAGATTTCTACTCCTTGTCCGACAAGGAACTGATTGTGGCCCTAAACAAACTTGAAGATAAATATGTCTTCTCTTTTAATTCTTTAATAATTATTGTTTGGAATTATTGGTGTAGCATTATTAACCAATCTTTATTGTGACTCAACTTTTCAGCAATAAGGTGTTAAATGGTTGGACTTGTGCAAGCGCAACGTGGTGGAGTTTCTTGGCAAAGCGAGATTATAATAATCATATGATTAGTACAAATCATGTTGATCGTGGTTTAAATAATTATCAAACATGTTCAAATTATAATAAATCTTTTGAAGTCGGCCTTTTCACGTTGGTTGTCAAATGTTCAACTCTGAGTGGAACGGGCAAGTTAGAAATTGGAGGCCGATCACAAGAATCATTACTTTTTCCACGTGAATCATTGTAGTACGACTTACCAAGTTAAAGATATTCTTTTTACTCATCCAACTTCGATTGATTACCTTCTTGCATTTCGCATTGTCTCGTTGATGGATTGTACATATAAGATGAATCATTATAAAGTAAATTTATTGGAGATAGTTATAGTGACGTCGAGGATATGACGTTGCGCTTATATGAAGCGCGAACGTGAAGAAAATTACACGAGAGCATGCTCTATCCTCAAATCGTTGATGAATCCCTTGTGTTTACCAACAATTATTGTTAATGATAAGTAAAATGCATTATGTAATGTGGTGTCGACTACTTTTCCAAATGCAAGACAATTCTTATGTCGTTGGCAAGTTGGTAAAAATATTTTGGCATATTGTAAGAAAATATTTTGCACATAGGAAGAGTTTGAATCTTTTAATAGTTCATGGAATAAAATGATGCTAACCTATAACAAAGAAGATTTCAACAAACAACTCAGAGATTTGAGTCTGGCTATTTAGATAATACATTAGCCGTACATCTTGTATTAATCAATGGTGAGTTCCTACAAAGATCGATTTATCTCTGCATGGACAAATAATATCATGCATTTCAACAACAAATAGATACTTAAAAATATTTTATATGTTTATTTTTTAACACTATTTATGAATATTTGATTTTCTTTTATTTTATGATTACTTTTAGTAATGCCTTTTTAGGGAGGAGAGTGCGCATGCCAAGTTGAATAGAAATTTGCGATCGAGTATGAGAAACTTTGAGACATGTTGGAACTTTGAATAGAAATTTGCGATCGATAGACATTGTGTTCGATTCCTTAAAAAAGGGGTTCGAAAAAATTATTCGAACAAATTGCTTTTATTCGAAGACTTCATCCGAACATTGTAAAATGTTCGAAAAATATAGTAGAGCGTCTTTTTTACGAATAATTTTTAAGAACAAAATCATTCTCAGTTTAGTTTGGTAGAATGTGGGTCTCCAAAACCCTAGCACGGCCCCCTTAGGCAAGACACCTACCTAAACAATTTCGACCTAAACGATTTAGATCGTCTTGAAATTTTTAAAGTAGTGTCAATGTTTAGGTAGTATTCCCTCCTGTCACGCGGGTGACCCGGGTTCGATCCCCGGCAACGGCGCCATTCTGTTAGAAGAGTTTTCTTGGTGTTGAAATATATCAACGGGTTCATGGCTTGGTATTATCGGAATTCGATTCAATTGAAGTATTCAATGTGTTTCAAACTTTGAAAATAAAAGGAAAATGAAAATTAAGCAATTAACCTAATTAAACTATCCTAGAAATTGAAATTGCAAGTTGGTCGTATGCCTCAAATAGAAAATGCAAATCAATAATGAAAACAAGCAAGAAAATGCAAAGTTTCACCAAGTACAAGCATGCAAGCACAAGGTACAACTATGCATAAAATCCTAAATAATGCAAATTAACATAAATTGAAAACATGAATGGAAAGAGCAATGGAAATTGACAAGAAAGTTCAAAAATTTAAGGAAAATAACAAGCAACAAAACCTAGATCTAAGATTTAACCTAAAACTATGCATGAAGATAAAATTTCAAATAAAGCATAAGAAAAACTTGAAATCAAGATCTAAGACTCGATCTATGATCTAGATGTGTCACTTATCTAGATTTCATATCCAATTCTTAAGATCTAACAAGAAATCAAGGTGCTAAGGCAAAAAGCATAACATGAAGAACAAGCATGGAAATGAAGAACAAAGCATGGAAATAAAGCATAAAACATGAAATTGAAAGGAAACTTACTTGAATTAAGAAATGAAACAAAGCTTGAATGTAATTGCAATCAAAGTAACAATCCAAATGAGTATTTGGATTCTTCTTAGGCTTACAAACCCAAGGCCAAGCATGAAAGTAAATCTAAAACTAGGAAAAGAAATTACATCCAAATTTGAAATTAAATCTAAAACCTAAGAGAGAAGATTATCCAAGAGCTTGATTGAAATTTGATCCCAAACCCAAGTTAGGGTTGGGAAAGGAGTTCTATCTTCATAGGTGCAAGATGTAGGCTTTTTATAGTTGTTTGTAAGGAAAAAACTGTCAAAAACGCTCAAAAATCCCGAAGTCTTAGCGCCGCAGTCGATCGACTGACAAAGTAGTCGATCGACTGCCCAGTCTCGAACAGCCAAACTCTCTGCTGAGCATTCGATCGACAGAAATCCAGTCGATCGACTGACAAATATACGGAATCAGCCAACGATGTCTTCATATGAAATTTATACCTTCCTCTTGGATATCATCTGGAGTTTGATTTGTGTCATTTGGAATTTTCCTCCGAGATCTATGGGCTCCGCACCAAAACCTGCCACAAGCGAGGCGACGACGAACTGTCTCCACTTAAAGCTGCTTTATACCACTCTTAAACTCGAAATTTGGAATTATTGTAAACACAATAGTTTTAGATATTTCTCTAATATTTCCAATGGTATAAGGTGGAGGCAAATGTCACAAGTGGTTCTGGAGTTATGCTTGTATTACGAAAATTGAGACATCCACCGAGCAAATGTAATCCTTTTAGCCACCTACAAAACAAGAATTCAAACTTAAAAATCCAAAAAATAACACAAACATCTCATATATCGTACTTTTAAATAAAAAAAGAAAACTAACAAGAAAATGACCTAAGAACTAGAATAAACGACTCAAAACGACTAAAAACAACGCTAAACCCTAACTAAAAATACTAGGAAAAACACAACGATTGCATGCGAAACAGCGGCGCCATGGCGGTATGGCGTGGCGAAATTTCGCCGCGCCGCCCAATTTATGGTGGGTTTGTGGCGGTTTAGGCGTGGCGGCGCTATGGCGGCCGCCATGAGCATGGCGGTGTGGCGGCCATGGGCGGGAAATAGCGGGTTTTTGGGGGGAAAAAACCCTGACCCGTTGACTCCCACGCCCCATTATAAAACCCTATCCTATCACATTCCCATTTTACAAATATTAGAGAGAGCAGACAGAAAGTACGAAGCTAAAGAAAATTTGAAAAACCCTAACCCCTGACCCCCACGCACGACAACCTCCACCCTCCGGCGACCTAAACTCCGGTGAGTTTTATTAGTTCAATTTTTTTCCTTTTTTTTCTCCTGTTTGCTTTTCTTTCATTTCTTTTTCTAATCTTATTTTCTTTTCCTTAATTTAGAGATTGTGATGATTATAGATTTGGTTTGATATTTTATTTCCATTTTTTTTTCATTTTTTTTTCCTATTTTTTTCCTGCTCCTGCCCTGTTTTGATCCTTTTTTTTTTTTTTTTTTTTTTTTTTTTTTTTCTGTTTTGCTTTTCCTTAATTTAGAGATTTGAGACAATGTCGTCGGGTCTACAATCTTCAACGAATTCAAGGGCTACCAATAATAGAAGCGACCCCGACTGGAAATTTTATCATTCGCTTGAAGAAGGAGATACAAACACAGTTGTTTGTAATTACTATGAAAAAGTTATGAAAGGAGGAATAACTAGAGGCAAACAACACTTGATGGGAAACCAAGGCAATGTGGCTCCTTGCAAAAAATGTCCCAAGGAAGTCAAAGAAGAGCTTTGGGCATTTGTAAATGCCAAAAAGAAGGAAGGCACAACTCGGCCAGCAAATCTCGTGGATTTGGATTGTGATGAAAGCGAAGAAGACGAGTTTTACCATTCCATATCTTCTCAAAGTGTTACGAAGGGGAGGAATGCATCAAAAAAGGGCCCAATGGATTTATAATGTAGAAAACCTGAAATTGCAATTGGCAACAGAAAAAAAAAAAAGAGAAGTTGAAGCAAGTTAGCATAAGAGATGCTTGTGATAAAGAGGCAACCGCTAGATTTCATCGGTATATTGCTCATTTTTGGTATCAAGCTGGTTTGTCATTCAACATTATCAAGTTGAAGAGCTTTGGAGATATGGTTGCAGCTATTGGTTCATTTGGGCCACACTTGCGCATTCCGAGCTACCATGAGATTAGAGTTCCTCTTCTAAAAAGGGAGATGGAATACACTAATGATTTGATGGAAAATCACAAGGAGAAGTGGGTAAAATATGGTTGTTCCATAATGTCCGATGCATGGACTGATCGGAAATAAAGATGCATAATTAACTCTTTGGTGAATTCTCCTGCTGGGACTATGTTTTTGAAGTCCATTGATGCTTCTGACTTAGTGAAGACCGGTGAAAAAATATTTGAATTGTTTGATTCTATCGTGGAGGAGATCGGAGAAAAGAATGTCGTTCAAGTTATCACAGATAATGGAAGCAACTATGTCTTAGCGGGTAAGATGTTGATGGAGAAAAGACCACATCTTTATTGGACTCCGTGTGCAGCCCATTGCATTGATCTTATGCTTGAAGACATTGGGAAGCTTCCTTTGATAAAGAAGACGATAAAAAGGGCAATCAATCTTGTTGGGTATATCTACATTCATTCTAGTACCTTGAGTTTGTTGAGACATTTCACAAACAAGAGGGAATTAGTGAGGCATGCAGTTTCAAGATTTGCGACATCATTTCTCTCGTTACAAAGGCTTCATCAAGAGAAAGCAAATCTTCGAAGAATATTTACTTCTAATGAATGGAACGTAAACAAGTTGTCTAAGGAGGCTAAGGGGAGGGAAGTGACAAAAGTTGTCCTCATGCCTTCATTTTGGAACCACGTGGTTTTTACTCTTAAAGTCATGGCTCCTCTTGTTAAAGTGCTTCGTCTTGCGGATGGTGAAAAAAAGCAGCTATGGGATATATTTAT
This sequence comes from Phtheirospermum japonicum, assembly GCA_014905375.1. Lineage (NCBI taxonomy): Eukaryota > Viridiplantae > Streptophyta > Magnoliopsida > Lamiales > Orobanchaceae > Phtheirospermum > Phtheirospermum japonicum. Next base: position 633,684 of record BMAC01000377.1, read on the forward strand.
GAAGCTATGGATAAGGCCAAAGAAGCAATTATGAAGTCTTTCAATAACAATGAAAGCAAATACAAAGATGTGTTTGAGATCATTGATAATAGATGGAATTTTCAGCTTCATCGGCCATTACATGCAGCTGGTCACTTGTTGAATCCGGAGTTCTTCTATAGCAACCCGGATATTGAGTTTGATTTTGAGATCAGTAATGGGTTTATGGGGTGCATCAAGACGTTGGTGGAAGATAGAGATGCACAACAAAAAATCATGACCGAGTCGCTGGTTTATAAGGCCGGTAGTGGTCTTTTTGGAGATGATTTTGCAATTTCACAAAGAAAAACTATTGCTCCTGGTAAGAAACTTAAAAGTATATTTTTACTTTTTAGTAATTTAAGTTAGTTTAAATTTAATGTTAAATTTCTAAGTTGTATATTTTTATTTTCTAGCCAAATGGTAGCGATTGTATGGTAGTCAAACTCCACTTCTGCAAAAGCTAGCTGTGAAAATTATGAGCTTGACATGTAGCGCAACAGGATGTGAGCGTAATTGGAGTGTTTTTGAGCAGGTATTAGTCTATCTTCTTTATTTTAGTATGATGGTCAAATCAATACTTGTGAATATGAAGTTTGAAGTTTGAAAGAAACTAATTAGGACTTCTTTGCAATTATTTTATGTTGCAGATTCATTCGAAAAAAAAAAAAAAGAAATAGGCTTGAGCATAAGAAGTTGCATGAGATGGTTTTTATCAAGTACAACCAACAATTGAAAAAAAGATATGATTTTAGGGATGAACTTGATCCAATTTCACTCGATGAAATTGATACGAGTAGTGAGTGGTTAGTGGGAGAATGGATGATGATGATAATGATGGAAATGATTTGGGTTTTGATGATGATAACGCATTAAACTAGGAAGCTGTTTTTGAGGCTTCGGGGGTTGGAGAGCCTAGAACATATACTAGGCGAAATGCTACGAAAAGGAAGGAGCCATCAAGTGGTGTTTCAACTTCCAAGAATCCTAGTGCTAAGAAACGTGCAGCTGCAAAAGGGAAAGAGAAAGTGGTTGAGGTTGATGATGAAGTGGAAAATGAGGAGAATAACGAGTAATCTCAAGAAGAGGAAGATTTTGCTAGTGAAGAGTCCGATGGGGAAGAGGAAGAGGGATATGCATCACTTGATGATGATGGGGAAGACGATTATGTTGGGGTTGAAGAAGAGGAATAGAGACATTTAATTAGTGTTCGATTTGCCATTTATGATTATGTTTTTATTTTGATATATTTTAATATATATATAATATTTTATTTTTTTTCCCGCCATACCTTCCGCCATATCCCGCGACGCCATCCGCCATATTTTTTATGGCGGTTTTTGGCCTCGCCGCCATGACCCGCCATCCGCCATTGATAACACTGCCTTACTGTCTAGTCCATTAAGTTGGTGATTAATTAACTCTTCTCTTAGCGTGCATAATTTGCTTACATGCCACCTTAGGCACACACATTCGGAAAATATTTTCGAACATTTGTACAATGCTCGAATACAACTTTCAAACATACACCAAATGTTCATCAAAATCAGATCAAACATAATCGCGATTTTTGACCCATGAACAGTAATACACCCAAAAAGAGAGAGAAAATGACTAAAACAGCAATGCGGATGATTTTAACACGATAGTTGTCAAGAACACTTACACTATTCATCTTGTTCATATCACCATCCTCCGTTCTTAAGTTTTTAAGGTTTAATTAGTTAGGTAATGAGAGAGGTTTTGGAAGGAAGAAGATTATAGGGTTTTATATTTTTGATTTATAATATATATATATTATATTATATAGTATATATATATATATATAGTATATATATATAATATATATATATATATATATATATTACATAAATTTTATTTTTTAATTTTTTATTATAAATTGTGATAGCTTTATTCTAGTCTTTTCAAAGATGCCTATTTCTGTCCAAAATATTTTTGAGGGCAACTAATAAAAATATGGGGTGCGTATATTCGCGCCCTATCCAGAATTCTAACAAACCATTTGTAAGCAACTTTTACAATAAATACAGTTATGATTAGGTCAAAAGAACAAACAATTCACAATATATAAAACTATATATAGAAATATTTCAAAATCAAAACAACAAAAGAAAAGGAATAGCGCAATGGTTAGTTCATTGCTAGTGCATAATATTGGTGCACAACAATAATTTAATTATATTAACCAATATTTTCTTAACTCGTGTGAAATAACTACAGGTTATCTTTGGGGCAGGGAGAGTATATAATTAAAAAATAGTAATACAAGTAAATAGAGATGGGGCCCACATCCTAAAAGATGAGATGTAATTGGTAAACTTGAGGTGTTTTGATGTGAAAATGAAAATTAAAAATGATGATTTCTAATGAAAACGGTTATAAGCAAACATGTTTCTAATTTTGCGAATAGTTGGAAAATGGATAAGTGGGGTTAGAAACACAACCATTCTAATTTTGTGAATAGTTGGAAAATGGATAAGTGGGGTTAGAAACACAACCAACACGCCCTTAACTTCTTCAATTCTTTAAAATGTGAATTTGCAACATTATAGCAATTCTTTAAAATGGGATCAACGGGAGGTAACAATGAGAAAGAACAAACACCACCACTAGCGAAAACCAATCAAGCCAAGACCACACCACCTTCCCCACCGGGAAAGCAGAAGATGAGGCAACCAAAATGAGAACATAAGAAGAAGATTTCAGATGTGATTAAGCAAAGAGCCATACACATAGGAACAAAGGAAGGAGCTGCCAAAAGATAAGACTTGTTATGTCGATAAGGGGCTCCTCGGAAGTTTGATGAGATTGGTATCTCCAGATAAACAAGGCGAGTTGGAGGATATTCTGGCAGGTAAGACAGGTCAAGGTGATAGAGGAAAAGGAAAAGATGATCGGGGAAGTGAGGAATACACGTCGGAACCCTTAACAACGACCCAAAAAAGAAGCCAAGAATTCTCACCATGAAAGCCAAGTAAGGAGCTGCTTGAGAGTGCAGGAAGACGAAGGTATTCGATGGATTTCACATCATCATCGGATGATGATTATACCGACGATTGGCGAACGGATGAGGGGTCGCGTGACCGTGTGTATAAACGACGGACCCTGCGAGATGACAGAGATTACGACGATCATGATAGGCGAGCTAAAGGTAAGAGAACACGAAAAAAATCTTATAAACGTCGAATTTGGGAAGAAGAGGAAGATGATAGTGATAGTGAGGAACCATTAATGGATTATTGGCCGCGAAGGAGATCTTATAAACGTCGAGTACGAGAAGGATGGGGATGACGGGGTAGGGCCCAGTGCCCAGGCTTTTAGAGATATGCAAAAGGCATTATTATCTTTGCAGAGACAGGTCGCCGGAACTGGACCTGACAAATCTATGGGGCATCCTTTTTCAGATAAGATATTGCGAGCAGCGTTACCTCGCGAATACAAAATAATGGAGTTTCAGTATGATAGATTGTCGGATGCCACGCGGCATGTGAAGGGTTTCGAGAATGAGGCAGTGCTAAGATAATACACGGATGCAGTGGCGTGTCGAGCCTTTTTATCTACATTAAGGGGAATAGCGCAAGACTGGTTCCACCAGTTGCCACCGAGAAAAATCAGTAGCTTCCAAGTCATGAAGGAAACCTTTCTAAAACATTTTGCTAGCGCTGAGGTCCTTGTCATTAATAGACGACCTCCGACCTCGGGACCAATAATTTCATTTAACCCCAACGAATGATGCGGCCTGCAAGAGGAACATAATGATGCGCTGGTGATCGAAGCCGAAATAGCAGGATATGAGATCAGAAGGCTGTTTGTGGATAATGGGAGCTCGGTCAACATCATATATATAGACTGCCTCAAATAGATTAACATAAAGGCAAAGGTACGACCAGTAAATACTCTGATTTACACTTTTAATGGTGCGCAGGTTATCACCAAAGGCGAGCTGACACTCTAGGTGGTTTTGGGAAAAGGGGACCTTAGTTTAAGGAAGGAGGTGAGATTCTTGATCGTCAAAGGGAACTCGGCATACAACGCAATACTAGGGCGACATACCCTCAACACATTCCAGCGATCACCTCTACTTACCACATTAGTATCAAATATCCGGCTGGGGATAAAGTAGAAGAAGGATCAGAACAGCAGTTCGCTAGATCGTGCTACCAGATGACAGTCAGAAAAGGTATGAGTCAAAACAAAAGGGGAAGGACAGAGGATACGCAAGAAGGAATACTTGGCTCCGAAAAAATGAAGGAAAGAGAAGAGCCTATCCAATCTTATGAAAAGCTCATGCAGATATCACTGGAGAAAGCAGGGGGAGCATACATGCTCGAAGACAGCTTTATCAAGCAGCTGGAGTAGTTGCCACTTAAAGAATTGTTATGCCTAACTCTATGGAAGGCGGGCTCATACTTCTCATACTTATCTTTATTTATTAATCTGGGCCGATGCTCCTTTAGGTCGGCGGTGAACCCATATGTTTATCGCACTTTATACCCATCATGGGCGGATACCTATCAATAATGAATAAAAGATTTCTTAAGGCATTGAATGCGTTCTATGATTTTGTTTAAAATACCGATGCTTTTATTAGGTCAGCGATGGAATTATTAGGCAATATGATGGAGGGTTTTGTGTGAGAATATGTTTATTTACATGTTTTCGCATATCCTTGAATGTGTTTGATTTACATATTTTAGGATGTCTTGAGGAGAGACATGTTTGATTTACATGTTTTCTCTTAGTTGTTATGTTTGACTTATATGTGTTGTGTTTTACTTAGTACGGTCTTATGTAATCTTATGTGCTTTGTTTAGGCTTATGAGGTCTTATATGCTTTGTTTGGTTCGATGTGTTTATTTGGTCTTACTTGTTTATGTGCTTTGATTGATCCTATGTGGAAAAATGTTTGATTCGCATCTTTTCACGTATCCTCGAATATGTTTGATCTACATATTTGGGGATGATTTAGAAAGGAGATATGTTTCATTCACATATTTTCTTTCGAATATGAGCATGTTTGATTTACATGTTGTAAAGGTATGTTTGATTTACATGCTGTTGTTTGCGAGCTCCATATGTTTAAATTTAATCCTCAATTTAGGGCTTGCATATAACATAGTAGGGAACCTTAATGGCAGATTGTTTTGCTTTGGTTATAATAACTTGTGGGACTGAGTACAATCTTGTTTACTATCATTACGATCTAGCGACCTAACGACTCTCTGGTTTGCATTATTCGTGATCGAATATGGTCTTACTTATGATTCTGGGATATTCTTTTATAACCATCTTATAGCGAGTTATGTTAAGAAAGATTTGGGCACAATGAAACTTGAAAGCAATACTAAGTTATAATTGTTTACATATAACCTGTTGAAACCAGGCAAGGATGCAAATCAGGTTACAGAAGATTCAAAGCGGTTAAGCAGTATTGCAATCGGGTACCAGCTCATCTGTAGGGGCCTCTAGCTCAGCAGCAAGTCCAGCCTCCAGGATGGCATTTCCCTTGCAGGAGATCCACCACTTAGCTTTTACGGGCTGGTTCATATCGCCCTTCCAGAATGAGAAGTTTGGAAGCTCGGCTTCTATAATCTTCGTATCCAGTTCAAACTAAATGTTGGCTATTGCGAGTTGAGTCTTGATTTGTTCTGCACTAAAGTGGACCCATTCACGATCGCCTTGCCCCATTTTGTCCAGGAAGAGGGTTGTGTTCTTGTATACATTCATCAGCTCAACTCTGTATATATTCGTGAACTTCTTACCCACTTCGCTCTTCAGGAAAGTGCGACGACCCTCAATAACTCCATGCTCACGAGCCAAGAGAATGGCGCCTTCCATTTGTTCTTGATTATGTTACAATTATCCTTCTAATTCCATCAGGTGACCTCCTAGACGGGTGACTTCATCCCTCATGGTTTCCAGCTCACTCTTAGAGATATCGAGCTCTTCTTCGCGGGCTGTTAGCTAGCGACGCGATTCATCCAATTCTCATTGAGTCAAGGAAAGTTGTTGGGTTTTTCTTAGCCTGGACCGCCAGCTCGTCACATGTTTTTCGAGTTCACTCTCGGGGGTCGTTGCTGATAAATGACTGGAGAGCGCAACCATCATAGGTTCTAACTGCATCACAAGGAAGTAATATGAGAATATTATAGGTTGGATGTGTTGAGATAGAATGTTGTGAAGTATTAAATTACTTAGCTTGTTGGGTATTTGTGAAGAAAAGATTTGATCTCATTGGCACCACCGCATTGATCTAGACTTTTCTCCAAATTTAGGGGACTTGAAGCAGAGGCAGCAAATGGTTTTTGAAGACGTCGCCATTTGGGAATGGGGGTTGCTTGTTACGTGGGAGTTCGCTCGCCGATCTTTATTTTCCCTTTACCATTATTAAGTACATTTCGAAGAGGCATGCACTCCTCCGGGTCAGCAAGCTCTTCACGACCATCTCTCGCAGCCATGGCAACCTCCACTTCTTTATCCACATTAATAGTAGGGGGTCGCGCTATCGACGTCACCGCTGGGCTTATATCCAGATGGATAGTTACTCCTCCCTCCGAGCTCTATGATAGACAATTATCAATGATATCATCTGCAGGAATAAAGGAATGAATTAGTTATTTTATTGAAGGAATGAAGTTGGATGAATTTTGTGATAATGCAGGAACCTACCGAACTCAGATCTGGTCAAGAGCATAGTTCGCGGGCTAAGACCTACAAACCTGAAAACAGCCTCTGAATCTGTGAGCTTCATCACATTATAAGGTTTTGTACTCCAGCTATCAAGTAGGTCAGAGTATTGTTGGAAAAGTGAGGGATGATCTTTTATGGAAGGTATTGAGTCTTGATCAGGAGTTGAATCCTGCCATTCGGTGAAAAAGGGCTAGGCTTCGGGATTGTATAGAAAAAAGAAACTAACTTGCCACTCATGGACTTTTGACGAGGGTTTCACAAGAAAGCGTTTTTTGTGGAGGGAGGAAAGGTAAAAGGAACCTTTTTGGTTCTTTATTTTAAAACAAAATGAAAGAAACCTACATCGGGATCTATGTTATAGTAATTACCAAGAATTATGTACCCGACCAAGAATCTAATGGGATTGGGAGTCATCTGCAAGAGTGCGATATTATACTTTGTGGACATAGCTATGTGGAAAGGATGTATAGGGAATTTGAAGCCCGCTCTAAGGTGTTCCTCGAAGAGAGTTATATGATTCAAAGGGGGTTTGCTGGGTTAGTTTGGAGGATGTTAGGATATGCTACTTTGATGGTCTCGGAAAGGTTGAGAGCTTCTATGAAATCCTTAAGGTTATTTTGGTGAGGGAGCACCCAACGGTTTTGCGCAGCTATCCTGGTGGCACGTAAAAGTTCGAGCAGGTCGGCGTGAGCCGAGGTTGGCACTATGGTTATTGGGTTAGTAATAAAATGTTCAGGTTTAGAAGTTGAAGACATGTCTAGTTCTATTAAGGGGATGCCCTCAGGGATTTGTTCAGTTAAAGCTCTAGTTTGAGCCTCAAGTTCAGTCCAAGGAATATCTCCCTCCGATTCGTTGGCAAGAATGGGTGGACGTCTGGGTGCATTTCTTTTCTTAATAGGTCGTTTGAGAGGAATTTTTGCTGATTCAGTGTCTGAGGATAAATCTGGGTTTACGAGGTTAAGGTTTGGAGAAGTGGAGTCGGGTGAATATGTGTTCATCATTAATTGATTAATGGGAAGGGGAATAGACAGAAAATTACATTCAGCAACAAGGTAATTAACAACAAATATTAGGGTAATTATTATCAGAATAAGGGATTAGGGGGACTTACTCATCATTTTGATTGGTGACGTTGGTGCGGATTGATTGTGCTTCGTGGTTCTTGCAGAAATTCGCAGGGTGTTTTTACAGAAGAAAATAGTATATTTTGCTTTGATTTTGTGTAAATGAGGTTAGGTGAAATAGAAGGGGTGTTTTGTGTGTTGGGCGGCGCAAAAGCTGAAAAGACACAGGGGTTTTTCGATAGGCGGGAAAGTTGGTAGGGTTTATTGTGGGCCTTTCATTTTTGGGCCTACATGATTAAATATATTACGAGGTAACGGGCTAGTGACATGCGTCTGACATGGTGCAGAGGCGTATTTAATGTTAGTAAGTGAGAAGTGATGTTTGATGGTTTCACGCTTTACCAAGGAGCACGCTGGATTGACATCAAATAATGTGGTGGACTAGCTGATACGACATCAAATATTCACGTCGCCAACATGCAGGTATTTATGAGGATTTTAGAGAGTAATCTCAGTAAGCAACCTCATCTCTTAGAAGGAGCAACCCTTCTAGGAGCTGGCGAGTTGTTTTGGAAGGTAGCGACATGTTACATAGGAGTGAGGAGCTCTTATGTGAGGTGGCGACCTCTTTTGATATAAGCTTTATTAAACCAGCTCGGGCTGAGTGGTAGTGGTGTTGAGAGTTGGGTCTCATGATTTTGGGCTTTTGCAGACTAATATGGGCTATTCTATTGAGTCCTGTCGGGTTGAATCCTATAGACAAGCTTATTGGTCCACGGCTAATATAGTAATTCAGCGAAAGTTCTAGCATTTATGGGAATTTAGCATATATAGAAGGAATCCTAATTCTGAGTCGGTCGTACTATTTATGGTAGGAGAGGGAAACCCTAGATTGAGAATACTTCTCTTATCTATATAAAGAGGACTCAGGCCTCATTCTTTCTCTCTTTAAGTTGATTTTTACATCCTACGTTTTGAGATCTCATCTCTCACTTAAAAAGGCTCTCGCCTCTCTCTCACGCCCTCACTAACTTAAGCATCGGAGGGCCTACGCTGGGCCATCCCCCACCTTGGTTAGGTTTTGTTTTGCAGGATCTAATATGTCGCCAGGAGTCCCTTGGAGATCAATCAGGTCACTGCGCGGTTAGTCGAAGTTATTCAGGTCGCCGATCATATATCTAAGGTCAGTACCCCCTATTCTTGAAGCACCAATATTTTGGTCGCATCACATCTAATTCATATTACTACTCGACACGCTTACTTGGATAGCCAAAGTGACTTGAACTGTACACCCTTTATTTCCCAGTTCCAGCCAGCTAGATATTTCTTGGTGCTTATGAGTGTCCCTTTGGTATGTGTGTTTTAATAGGTATTTAAAGATCGAGGAATAAAGAGATTTTTTACAATTTGTGTACTCTTTTGAATGTCGATTTTCTAGTATTCGCAATGTCGAAGAAAGGGAAACAAAAATTTTAATGGTAATGAAAGGGATTGCAATATTGAAGAAAGGGAAACCAAATTTAAGAGCAGGATGAGATGGTGGTCCCTACTCATTAAAGGTAAGAGCACGATGAGAGGATGAGATGTTGTCTGTGAGTGTTTGCAGGGGCTTAACTTTTAAAGTCATCCTTCCGTCTATTAATTATTAGTTTATCTGTTGTATTTTTCATTAATAGCTAATCTGTTATTTAGAGAAGAGGTTGGGTACTCTCATCAGACTGAGACCTTTTATTCCCCTCCTTTCCATCCTGTCAGCACTCCTGTTGAGATCAAAGGTCGGCCTGTTCTTCAAGCATATAAGAGAAGGGGAAGGAGACAGATGACGGTAGATTTCTACTCCTTGTCCGACAAGGAACTGATTGTGGCCATAAACAAACTTGAAGATAAGTATGTCTTCTCTTCTAATTCTTTAATAATTATTGTTTGGAATTATTGGTGTAGCATTATTAACCAATCCTTATTGTGACTCAACTTTTCAGCAATAAGGTGTTAAATGGTTGGACTTGTGCAAGCGCAACGTGGTGGAGTTTCTTGGCGAAGCGAGATTATAATAATCATATGATTAGTACAAATCATGTTGATTGTGGTTTAAATAATTATCAAACATGTTCAAATTATAATAAATCTTTTGAAATCGGCCTTTTCACGTTGGTTGTCAAATGTTCAACTCTGAGTGGAACGGGCAAGTTAGAAATTGGAGGCCGATCAAAACTGCAATTTCTCATGTCAAAACTGGAGGAGAATCATTACTTTTTCCACGTGAATCATTGTAGTACGACTTACCAAGTTCAAGATATTCTTTTTGCTCATCCAACTTCGATTGATTACCTTCTTGCATTTCGCATTGTCTCGTTGATGGATTGTACATATAAGATGAATCATTATAAAGTACATTTATTGGAGATAGTTGTAGTGACGTCGAGGATATAACGTTGCGCTTATATGAGGCGCGAACGTGAAGAAAATTACAAGAGAGCATGCTCTATCCTCAAATCGTTGATGAATCCCTTGTGTTTGCCCACAATTATTGTTAATGATAAGGAAAATGCGTTATTTAATGTGGTGTCGGCTACTTTTCCAAATGCGAGACAATTCTTATGTCGTTGCCACGTTGGTAAAAATATTTTGGCATATTGTAAGAAAATATATCGCACATAGGAAGAGTTTGAATCTTTTAATAGTTCATGAAATAAAATGATGCTAACCTATAACAAAGAGGATTTCAACAAACAACTCAAAGATTTGAGTCTGACTATTCAGATAATACATTAGTCGTACATCTTGTATTAATCAATGGTGAGTCCCTACAAGATCGATTTATCTCTGCATGGACAAATAATATCATGCATTTCAACAACAAATAGATACTTAAAAATATTTTATATGTTTATTTTTTAACACTATTTATGAATATTTGTTTTTTTTTTTATGATTACTTTTAGTAATACCTTTTTAGGGAGGAGAGTGCGCATGCCAAGTTGAATAGAAATTTGCGATCGAGTATGAGAAACTTTGAGACATGTTGGACGAAAATACATTCCCTTCTCAAGATTTCACACACTGCAATTAAGACTTCGTTTGAGAAGAGTATTCATGTAGTCCAACATCGTTATCAACCAACTATTTTCAAGATGCTGCGCAGTAAGATTTCCATTGCGGCATTGGATAAAATTGTAAATGAAATGAAGGTTATAAATGACATTGGCATCGACTTATTACTTTATGGTTATTTTGCTAAGAAAAACATGTCGTTTGCCTTGTGCACATGAGATTAATGAATTCAAGCGATTAGTGATGCCGATACCATTATATAGTGTCAATAAGTTTAGGAAGAAATTAGACATGAAACCAACTCAATGGGATGATGTGAGTGTTGGAAATGCTATTTAGAATCGGGTGAAAGATAGTATTGCGGACTACATGAACAAGTTTAATTTGGTTAATCAATCTGAGTAACTACTAATGTTCAAAGGGTTGAGAGAAATTCTGAAAGGTTGGCTAACATCATACTGTGTTGTGTGGGCTGACATTTAGGTGGTCACGATCAGCAGGACAGCTAGAAGAGATTGTGGCACATAGAGAGACACTCGACTCGCTTATGATATCGGATGTAAGTTTCAATGATTTCCTCATATTTAGTTTGTCATTTAAGTGATACTCATGTTAGCTTTTTATACAATTACTGAGGGAGTCAAAATATGCAAGTCGATTGGTTCCATGTCTAATTTTTTCCAAAACTTATCGACACTATCTAATGGTATCGGCATCACTAATCGCTTGAATTCACTAATCTCATGTGCACAAGGCAAACCACATGTTTTTCTTAGCAAATACCCACAAAGTAATGAGTCGATATCAATGTCATTTATAACTTTCATTTCATTTACAATTTTATCCAATGCCGCAATGAAAATCTTACCGCAGCATCTTGAAAATAGTTGGTTGATGACGATGTTGGACTACATAAATACTCTTTTCAAACGAAGTCTTAATTGCAGTGTGTGATATCTCGATAAGGAATGAGTTTCCGTCCAACATGTCTCAAAGTTTCTCATACTCAATCGCAAATGTCTATTCAACTTGCCATGCGCACTCCTCCCTAAAAAGGCATTACTAAAAGTAATCATAAGATTAAAAAAAAAACAATTATTCATAAATAGTGTTAAAAAATAAACATATAAAATATTTTTAAGTACCTATTTTTTGTTGAAATGCATGATATTATTTGTCCATGCAGAGACAAATCGATCTTTTCAGAGCCATTGATTAATACAATATGTACGCCTAATGTATTATCTGAATAGTGAGACTCAAATCTCCCGAGTTGTTCGTTGAAATCCTCTTTATTGTCGCCAAGCACCAATTTAACCCATGAACTATTAAAAGACTCAAACTCTTCCTTTGTGCGAAATATTTTCTTACAATATGCCAAATATTTTTACCAATGTGCCAACGACATAAAGATTGTCTCGCATTTGGGAAAGTATCCGACATCACATTAATAACGCATTTTCCTTGTCATTAACAATAACTTTGGGCAAACATAAGGGATTCATCAAAGATTTGAGGATAGAGCATGCCCACGTGTAATTCTCTTCACGTTCACGCGCCATATAAGCGCAAACAACCATAAACGTCATATCCTCAACGTCATTCTACTATCTCCAATAAAAGTATTTTATAACGATTCATCTTGTATGTACAATCCATCAACGAGATCGTGGGAAATGAAAAAAGGTAATCAACCGAAGTTGGATGAGCAAAAAAAATATATTTAACTTCGTACGTCGTACTACAGTGATTCACATGGAAAAAGTAATGATTCTTCTCCAATTTTGACATGAGAAATTGTAGTTGTGATCGACATGAATGCTCCACAGCTCTATGCTTTGCTTGAGCATTGGGAATTGTATTGTCCTCATCGTTGACATATTTCCAGGATGTTTAGTTTTCAATGCGTACAATATATCTTTTAGTCAACTATTGCATCATATCATATCAACAACCAATGCTTTTTGAGTAGGAGTTAAGCGACCAAAATAAAAATGACCCTCCATCTTTGATTCCTCAAGTTGTGAAGTTTGTCCAACCATGACACGATATTTTCCACTTCGTTCGCATGCTAAAAATCCGAGCTCGTCTCCCACTCTCTCCTTATCTGATCTTTTAACTATTATCACCATACGATTTTCAATTCCTTTCTAACGAACCCAATTTACTAATCCATCTCTAGATTCAAAATAACTAATTATGTTAAATAAATATGAGTAATCTCCAACCATATAATTCCTAATTGGACTAATAATACTATTTCGATAGACATTGTGTTTGATTCCTTAAAAAAGGGGTTCGGAAAAATTATTCGAACAAATTGCTTGTATTCGAAGACTTCATCCGAACATTGTAAAATGTTCGAGAAATATAGTCGAGCGTCTTTTTTACGGATAACTTTTAAGAACAAAATCGTTCTCAGTTCAATTTGGTAGAATGTGGGTCTCCAAAACCCGAGCACGGCCCCCTTAAGTAAGACACCTACCTAAACAATTTCGACCTAAACGATTTAGGTCGTCTTGAAATTTTTAAGGTAGTGTCAATTTTTAGGTCGGCTTGCATAGGTAACCTCAAATGAACATGGAACATTGACACTACTTAAACAATTTCGAGATGACCTAAATCACGAATCAACAGCCATGGCGGTATGGTGTGGCGGAATTTCGTCGCGCCGCCATATTATGGCGGGTTTGTGGCGGTTTGGGCATGGCGGCCATGGCGGGAAATGGCGGGTTTTGGGGGAAAAAACCCTGACCCGTTGACTCCCATGCCCCATTATAAAACCCTATCCTATCACATTCTCATTTTACAAATATTAGAGAGCGCAGACAGAAAGTACGAAGGTAAAAAAAATTGAAAAACCCTAACCCCTGACCCTCAAGCACGACAACCTCCACCCTCCGGCGACCYAAACTCCGGTGAGTTTTATTAGTTCATTTTTTTTCCTTTTTTTTCTCATGTTTGCTTTTTTTTCTTTTTTTTTTTCTAATTTTATTTTCTTTTTCCTTAATTTAGAGATTGTGATGATTATAGATTTTGGTTTGATATTTTATTTCCAGTTTTTTTTTTCATTTTCATTATCTTTTTTGCTTTTTTTTTTTTTTTTTCTGTTTTTCTCCTACTCCTGCCTGTTTTTTATCCATTTTTTTTTTCTGTTTTGCTTTTCTTTAATTTAGAGAGTTGAGACAATGTCTTCGGGTCTACATTCTTCAACGAATTCAAGGGCTACCAATAATAGAAGCGACCCCAACTGGAAATTTTGTCATTCGCTTGAAGAAGGAGATACAAACACAATTGTTTGTAATTACTGTGAAAAAGTTATGAAAGGAGGAATAACTAGAGGCAAACAAGACTTGATGGGAAATCAAGGCAATGTGGCTCCTTGCAAAAAACGTCCCAAGGAAGTCAAAGAAGAGCTTTTGGCATTTGTAAATGCCAAAAAGAAGGAAGGCACAACTCGGCCAGCAAATCTCGTGGATTTGGATTGTGATGAAAGCGAAGAAGACGAGTTTTACCATTCCATATCTTCTCAAAGTGTTACGGAGGGGAAGAATGCTTCAAAAAAGGGCCCAATGGATTTATATTATAGAAAACCTAAAATTGCAATTGGCAACAGGAAAAAAAAAAGAGAGAAGTTGAAGCAAGCTAGCATAAGAGATGCTTGTGATAAAGAGGCAACCGCTAGAGTTCATCGGTATATTGCTCATTTTTGGTATCAAGATGGTTTGTCATTCAACATTATCAAGTTGAAGAGCTTTGGAGATATGGTTGCAGCTATTGGTTCATTTGGGCCACACTTGCGCATTCCGAGCTACCATGAGATTAGAGTTCCTCTTCTAAAAAGGGAGATGGAATACACTAATGATTTAATGGAAAATCACAAGGAGGAGTGGGTAAATATGGTTGTTCCATAATGTCCGATGCATGGACTGATCGGAAACAAAGATGCATAATTAACTTTTTGGTGAATTCTCCTGTTGGGACTATGTTTTTGAAGTCCATTGATGCTTCTGACTTTGTGAAGACCGGTGAAAAAATATTTGAATTGCTTGATTCTATCGTGGAGGAGATCAGAGAAAAGAATGTCGTTCAAGTTATCACAGATAATGGAAGCAACTATGTCTTAGCGGGTAAGATGTTGATGGAGAAAAGACCACATCTTTATTGGACTCCGTGTGCAGCCCATTGCATTGATCTTATGCTTGAAGACATTGGGAAGCTTCCTTTGATAAAGAAGACAATAAAAAGGGCAATCAATCTTGTTAGGTATATCTACAGTCATTCTAGTACCTTGAGTTTGTTGAGACATTTCACAAACAAGAGGGAATTGGTGAGGCGTGCAGTTTCAAGATTTGCGACATCATTTCTATCGTTACAAAGGCTTCATCAAGAGAAAGCAAATCTTCGAAGAATGTTTACTTCTAATGAATGGAACGTAAACAAGTTGTCTAAGGAGGCTAAGGGGAGGGAAGTGACAAAAGTTATCCTCATGCCTTCATTTTGGAACCACGTGGTTTTTACTCTTAAAGTCATGGCTCCTCTTGTTAAAGTGCTTCGTCTTGCGGATGGTGAAAAAAAAGCAGCTATGGGATATATTTATGAAGCTATGGATAAGGCCAAAGAAGCAATTATGAAGTCTTTCAATAACAATGAAAGCAAATACAAAGATGTGTTTGAGATCATTGATAATAGATGGAATTGTCAGCTTCATCGGCCATTACATGCAGCTGGTCACTTGTTGAATCCGTAGTTCTTCTATAGCAACCCGGATATTGAGTTTGATTTTGAGATCAGTAATGGGTTTATGGGGTGCATCAAGACGTTGGTGGAAGATAGAGATGCACAACAAAAAATCATGACCGAGTCGCTGGTTTATAAGGCTGGTAGTGGTCTTTTCGGAGATGATTTTGCAATTTCACATAGAAAAACTATTGATCCAGGTAAGAAACTTAAAAGTATAATTTTACTTTTTAGTAGTTTAAATTTAATGTTAAATTTCTAAGTTGTATATTTTTATTTTCTAGCCAAATGGTGGCTATTGTATGGTAGTCAAACTCCACTTCTGCAAAAGCTAGCTGTGAAAATTATGAGCTTGACATGTAGCGCAACAGGATGTGAGCATAATTGGAGTGTTTTTGAGCAGGTATTAGTCTATCTTCTTTATTTTAGTATGATGGTCAAATCAATGCGGATGATTTAACACGATAGTTGTCAAGAACACTTACACTATTAATTTTGTTCATATCACTATCCTCTTAAGTTTTTAAGGTTTAATTAGTTAGGTAATGAGAGAGGTTTTGGAAGGAAGAAGATTATAGGGTTTATTTTTGATTTATAATATATATACATAAATTTTATTTATAATTTTTAATTATAAATTGTGATAGCTTTATTCTAGTCTTTTCAAAGATGCCTATTTCTGTCCAAAATATCTTGAGGACAACTAATAAAAATATGGAGTGCGTTATCCGCGCCCCATCCAGAATTCTATTCTAATCTTCTCAATCATGACTATTTTTGTCACAAATATTTTGAGGTCAACTAATAAAAATATGGGGTGCGTATATTTGCGCCCAATCCAGAATTCTAATAAATCATTTGTAAGCAACTTTACAATAAATACAGTTATGATTAGGTCAAAAGAACAAACAATTCACAATATATAAAACTATATATAGAACAATTTCAAAATCAAAACAACAAAAAGAAAAAGAATAGCGCAATGGTTAGTTCATTTCTTGTACATAATATTGGTGCACAACAATAATTTAATTATATTAACCAATATTTTCTTAACTCAAGTGAAATAACTACAGGTTATCTTTGGGGCAGGGAGAGTATATAATTAAAAAATAGTAATACATGAAGTAAATAGAGATGGGGTCCACACCATAAAAGATGAGATGTAATTGGTAAATCTGAGATGTTTTGATGTGAAAATGAAAATTAAAAATGATGATTTCTAATGAAAACGGTTATAAGCAAACATGTTTCTAATTTTGCGAATAGTTGGAAAATGGATAAGTGGGGTTAGAAACACAACCATTCTAATTTTGTGAATAGTTGGAAAATGGATAAGTGGGGTTAGAAACACAACCAACATGCCCTTAACTTTTTCAATTCTTTAAAATGTGAATTTTCAACATTATAGCAATCTTTGTAAAATGTGAATATTTTTTGAAGGCGGCTGTAGAGGACGTTTTAAGAGAAGTTGTTGATGGTGAAAACGTCAACATGACACAGATATATGTTCAAGTCGTGGGTGTGAACATGCAATGTCTCTTTGGGATCGGGTCAAACTAAGAGGCATATGTTGATCTTGGTCCAAGTACTCACCTGACACCAATTGACGAGGGGGCAGTGAGGAGACGTGTCACACAGAAACTGCAGCAGCAGTTCACGCAACAAATGGCGCTCGTCTGCAGCAGCAGTTAGATGCAAACGATGCATGATTATGCCTTATTTTGACTTTGGATTTTAACTTAATATTGATGTTATTATGTAACTTAATTAAATTAATACAAATCAAATAAAAATTCTTATAATTTTATATTATTTTTTTTTGTGTGTGGATTGTGCTGCAAGAGTGCAACAATATTTTGCAATAGCGTTGCAATATTCATTGCGCTTTTCACTTCCTTTATTTTTATTTATTTTTTGTCATTGTTCTTTTGTATTGTTACATTAATTTTGTTAGTTTTAGACATTGTTATCATTTTTGTATTTCATTTAATTATTAGAAATTAATATTAAAAAAATAATTCAATTATAGGGAAGTTTTACGGTACCTTCACGGTACCATTCCTCGTGTATCATTAATCGTTGGGTCATTTCAGTTTTTATGTAGTGAAATACATCAATGACTTGAAATACATGGGGTATGGTACATTGGGAGCACCGTAAAATTTTTCTCAATTATATGTGGTAAAACTTTTAATTATTATGATTTTGTAACAATAAATAAAATTGAAATCAATAGAAATAAGTTTTTGGATATCAAATACGATGTAAGTTAAGCATTTTCACACAATTTATCACGCATTAAGTATTTCACACAGTTCGAATAATTGGCTTATTTAAATACACGTCCACTTTAAATTGTCTTCCATTTCTATTCGAGTTTAATAATTATTCATGCATTACGAATGATTTGCAAGTTAGATATCTAAAGACTACTTATTTAGCATATGCATGAGACAAACCTTATCATTCTTCACTAATTCTCTCGCCGGGCGATAAGCAGCACTAACACAGAGGTTCTGAAAAATACAATGAAATAAATATAATGGTTAAATAATTAGAATTGACAAAACAATTGAAATGCTATAAAAACTAGAGTAGCAAACGGATCAAGCTCATGAAATGTAAATATAAGTATCATTGTTTTGTATGCTCTAGCCAACCGAGCACTAGTTCTACATAATATTCACATTAGATTTTAACACAGCTCAAGCAAAAAATTAAATAAAATCATGCTTGATTTAGAACTTGGAGTTTTTTAATAGTATTGGGATGAGCTTAGAATCATTTGATACAGGGAATTGAAATACAAACCTCGAAAAGCAATTTGTCTTGTGTGCAATCGCATTGAAATCAACATCATCCGACAACTCATCCTTCGCCAGTATAGCTTTCAATATCTTAGATTTAGTCACGTCAGGCAAACCTATTGGCAAATCTGACATGCATCTGCATAAGAAAAAGAAAAGGGAAAAGATATTATGAATATATCAAGAGATAAGCTTGATTTTTTATTTGTTTTTTTAATATCCGTATTTTGTTCATTCAACCAACAAAAATCAATGAATAGTGCACAATATTGGTGCACTAGTGAGCACTTAGTGCTATTTCAGGATATTTGTTGGAGATGGTTTGAAACCAATCATGCGTGTCATTTCCAACATAAATATACACACAAACAAAAATAAAGTATATTTAGTAATTTAAAACTAAAACTATGAACCAAAGCAACACCAAGCTCATGGGCCGAGCGAAACCCTCCGCAGTGGCAACTTTTCCGGTTCCGTCTTCCCTTCTCAGACTTGGCAATGACCTCCGGAAGGCTCCAGTATGCCAACCACTTTTCCCAAATCGCTTGGCACACACACCCGGGTTTTTCATGAGGCAAATTCTTGAATGTTGACACCATATCTTTATAGCGAACTGCAGCTTGCTTCATAAAAGCAGTCCAAACCGCAAGCCCAACGGACAGGGCCAACTAAAGTGATTTTTAAGTTGTAATTTTATGTTACAACTAATAAAAATATACCAACAATATAAACAATCCAAGAAAAAAAAACGCACAGAGAATATCGGTGCATAGAGAACATCGGTGCATTGCTGAGCACAATCAAGCACAAAAATAGCACTCAGCATTATTTTAATGAGATTGCTTGAGATTGTCTAAAGAATCCTAAGAATAACAAATTCAACACCTAAGACGTGTTCAAACATGTACAACATTTGATTCCGTTGTTTAAACTAAAATATGAATTTGACTTAATTTAATTTACCTTGAACTTTTGAAAGTATTCCTTCTTGTGGTCACCTGTCACGGCCTTCCAGTTGACTATCTTTGTGAATATTATTTTGAATAATTTTTCTTATGACCCTCGAAACACTACACAACATCAACATTGTTCTTCACAACATTAAATGACCCATATATAAAATATTAATTAACATTTTCAGAATAAATATACAAATGAATAAAACAAGTTTTAGATTAAATATATTTTTTATTTATATTATCATATTACACTTCATATTATTTAATGTTTTACCACATAATTGAATTAACTTTAACATTAATTTCCATTAATTAATTAATATACAAAAATAATTACAATATCTTAAATTAATAAAAATATACATAACAATTAAAAAAAATGAATAGTGCAGCACTGGTGCACAATATTGGTGCACTGGTGAGAACTCAGCGCAATATTAGTTTTTAGAATGCTTACTCACATTTATAATTTATGTTAATGTTTTTAAGGGCAGAAGTAGAGGAGCGTGCAAGAGCATCTAAAGAGGCTGGTGGTGATGACGTTGTCGACATGTCACAGATATGCCGCCAAGTCGTGCCTGTGGAGAAGCAGCGTCTCTATAGATTAGGGACACAAGTAGAGGCATATGTTGATCTTGGTCCAAGTGATCGCCCGGCACCAGTTGATGAGGAGAGACTGAGGAGCAGCAACAGTTCACGCAACAAATGGCGGATCATGATGCATGTCTGCAGGAGCAGTTAGATGCTCAGCGGCGAGAGATGGAGCAGACGATGCGGCCGCAGATAATGAACGAGATGTACCGCGGGGGCCTGCTTCCACCACACCCCTTGAACCAGATGCATAATAGTACTTATTGGGCTTTTGTTATGTAGTTTTTATTGTGGATTTTATTATGTAACTTGATAATGGTGTTATCAAATATTTTTATACCGTATTGTTGGGATTTTCTGGTATTTTATTGTAATTGTTGGAATTTTGGTGTTTTATGTTTTTGGCAGAAAATACAGTTGTCAATTTTTTTTCATTAACTTTATATTTAGTTATATTATGTAATTTTTATTATTGTTGTAATTTTATGTTGCAACTAATAAAAATATACTAACAACATAACATAAGTTATTGGTGTAACCAAGAAAAGAAGTGAATAGTGTTGCGCTCGTGCAGAATATTGGTGCATTGTTAGCACAAAATTAGCACTCAGCGATGGGATTGCTGGAGATTGTCTAAAGAAACCTAAGATAACAAATTCAACACCTAAAACATGTTCAAACATTGTTCATGACCAATAATAAATTCACATGATTCCCGCTGTTTAAAATAAAACAAATCAACTTAATTTAATTTACCTTAAACGTCTAAAAGTATTTCTCCCTGGAGGCCTGGCTCGCCCTTCCAGTGGACTCCATCTTTGTGGATATCTTCTTTAAAAATGTGTGTTTCGAAACATTATCTGGCATCAACCTAATTCTTTAAAACATTAGGGCAAGTACAAAAAGTATTAATTAACATGTTTAGAACAAAAATACAACATTAAATGGCCAGCAGAAAGTATTATGGACAAATTAAAATGCAAGTATATAATGACAAACTTCTGAACACATTTTGCAGCATACATTTCCGTTGTTTAAACTAAAATATGTATTCAACTTAAATTTAATTTATCTTAAACGTCTGAGCAGAATATTGATTCATTGCTGAGCACAACTTGAAGATTGTCAAGGGAATCCTAGGAATAACAAATTCAACACCTAAAATATGTTCAACACTTACAACACCAATAATAACTTCATTTGATTTCTGTTGTTTAAACTAAAATGTGAATTTACCTTTAAAGTCTGAAAGTATTCCTCCCTGTGGAGGCCTGGCACGCCCTTCCAATTAAAACATTATTTTTCTTATGACCCTTGAAACATTACCCGTCATCAACCTAGTTCTTCACAACATTATATGGCCTATATAAAAAGTATGAATTAACATTTTCAGAATAAATATACAAATGAAGAAAACAAGTTTTCGAATAAATATACTTTTTATTTATTATTATCAAATTACACTTCATAATGTTTTGCAACATTTAATTGAATTAACTTTAATATTAATTTCCAAAAAAGAAAAGAAAAAAGGCAATGAATAGTGCAGCGCTAGTGCACAATATTGATGCCCTAGTGAGAACTCGGTGCAATTTTAAGGATATTTAAAATACACACTAACAAAAATAAAGTGTATTCTTGGATTTTAAAATTAAAACTACGTACCAAAGCAAAAGCATGCTCATGGCCGAGCGAAATTCTCCACTATGGCGAGAACAACCGGTGTCAGGTCCCGCCTTCTCGCTGTACCGATTCCAAGGAGACTTCTCAGACTTTTCAATAACCTCAGGAAGGCTCCGGTATGCCAACCACTTTTCCCAAACCTCCTCAGACACACAATCGGGTTTTCTGTACAACTACACATCATATTATATTAAAATTCTCACCACGTATAACTTAATTAACTTTTATATTAATTTCCATTAATTATTTGTAATAAAACTGATCAAAAAATAAATATAGTGCAGCTCATGATTTTCAAGTGAATGATTTCCAGTATTATTGCACTTCATGAGCTCCATTATGCAGTATTTGCACTTCATTTAATTTTCATTCACTTGAACTGGAAATCATTCACTTGTAATTTTATTTTGCAACAGATAAAAATATAATAACAATATAAACAACCAAAAAAAGTGAACAGTCCAACGATAGTGCAGAATATTGGTGCATTACTAGCACAAAAATAGCACTCTACATTATTTTAATGCGATTGCTGGAGATTGTCTAAAGAATCCTAAGAATAGCAAATTCAACACCTAAAATGTGTTCAAACACGTACAACACCAATAATAACTTCATTTGATTTCCGTTGTTTAAACTAAAATATGAATTCGACTTAATTTAATTTACCTTGAACTTTTGAAGTTACTCCTTGTGGTCGCTCGGCACGGCCTTCCTGTTGACTCCATCTATGTGGATATCCTCTTTAAAATTTTGTGCTATAATGCTCGAAACATTATCCGGCATCAACCTAGTTTTTCACAACATTAAATGGCCAGTACAAAAGGTATTCATCAACATGTTTAGAGTAAAAATACAGCATTAAATGCAAAGTATATAATATTAGGGAATTTACAAATTAGATGCAAGTATATAACATTTCTGCAACTTACATTTCCGTTGTTTAATCTAAACTATGAATTCAACTTAATTTTAATTTACCTTGAACATCTGAAAGAATTCCATCCTGTGGGGGCTTGGCAAGCCCTTCCAGTTGACTCCCATCTTCGTGAATATTAATTTCAATATTTTTTTCTTATGACCCTCGAAACATTACCCGGCATCAACCTATTCTTCACAACATTAAATAGCCCATACAAAAAGAATTAACCAACATGATTAGAATAAAAATACAAATGAAGAAATCAAGTTTTAAATTAAATGCAGAATATGCACCATCTCACTTTAAAAAAATATTATATTACATTTCTTGTTTTATTCATTAAATCATAATTTTTATCAGTTTATAGTGCAATTGCTCAGGGCTAAATTAGAAACATAAGTTGATCCGTGAAGCAAACGCGATCCTTTTGAACCCCACAGAGAAAACTTTATACGACAGTAAGATTAGAGTGACAACTGTTAGATCTGCTCCGGTGAAAAAAAAAATAAAAACACCTCACATAACTAACAATTATCGATACAGCAAGCAATCATGATGAGCTGCACGTTTTGCAGCATGAAATACCAATATCCTAGAAACTTAATGCACACGATGTTGAAATGCCAGCATTGTTGCTAAAAGAATTTCATGTGGTTATGAAATAACCGGTCAAGGTGCTCCCGGTGTGCCGAATCTGGTCAAATTCACAACAGGTGTTAAAAATGACGTGGGGTAGTCCGTATCACGTGAGGCGTCTCAGTGGTGTGCAAGCAGAAAAACAGCTCGACCGGAACAGGGTGTTTCCAAAAGTAGCTGGGTACAAAAGTACAGCCAAAGTCGGAGTGGATAGGAAGGACAAATAAGTAAATAACTTTAATGTCAAGTCCTCGCATGGTCAAGAGGAAGTTGGAACATGCAATGGAGATGCAAATAATAGAGAAACAAAAAATGAGAAAAATAAAAGCAGGAAGCGTGTAGTGGAGTCCAGTGATAGTAGCGGGACTCTGACATAGAAGATGCGAAGATGCGACTGGTGTAAATAATTGTTCAATTTTATGAGTAATATTTTCAAACTCATAGGACTTTATATTTAATATCATTATCAAATTATACATCATATATCTTAAAATTCTCGCCACGTATAACTTAATTAACTTTACTATTAATTTCTATGAATTAATTGAAATACAAAAATAATTAAAATATCTAAAACTAGTCAATATACACACACACACACACACACACACACACACACACACACACACATATATATATATATATATATATATATATATATATAACAAATTTATAAAAATAAAGAAAAAAAGAATAGTGCTGCTCAATTTCTAGTGCAACACTGTACACTCCCCTATTTTAGTGCAGAGTACAGGTGGGGCACTGCACAACCACAATCCAGCACAAAAATAGAACTTAGTGCTATTTTAAGGGCATTTGGTTTGTTAATCTCGAAACAACAGCATCTATAATTACAATCTTAATTCTAAACTAATATTATATCCTGAGTTTTAGCTGGACAGTTTGACTACTTTACGTATGGAGGATAAGCTATAAACATCTTGATAATTATGGGCAGAACATGCAACAAGGGAAAATTCACTAAAAAGATATACTTGCGTTATTTAAGAAGGCATATGATCAAGATAGTTATTCATGATGTAACCCAGGGACCCTTTTCCACTAAATGAGGTTTCAATAAAAACAAAATAAATTGTTAGTTTACCAACAACTTGAGCCCTTATGCCATCTAATGCACACAACACAATTATCATTGTCTTAAACAGTCATTTGTTCACATTCTGAATTAAAGTAATTTGCATAAATGGTTTCAAGTTGGAGGTTTCGGGTGTATGCAAAACAAAAGCACAATGACTAGTGCAGCGCTAGTGCACTAATGAGCATTCAGCTATTTTAGAAATATTTGCTGGAGATGGTCTAAAAACATGTGTCCTTTCTCAATTTCCAGCATAAATATACACACAAACAAAAATGAAGAATATTTTGGAGTTTAAAATTAAAACTACGTACCAATGCAACACCATGCTCATGAGCCGAACGAGATCCTCAGCTATGACAAGAACGGTTGATGCCGGGCCCCGCCTTCTCGCTGTACCAATTCCGAGACGAGCCTTCTCAGACTTCTCATTAACTTCCGGAAGGCTCCAGTATGCCAACCACTTCTCCCAAATCTCCTGTGACACGCAGTTGGGTTTTTTGTTACCCGACGCATTCTTGAATCTGGTCATAATATCTCTATAGCGCACTGCAGGTTGCTTCATAAAAGCAGTCTGAACTGCAGCCTCAACGGACCACCTAAAGTGACCCTGCAAATTAATCAATATAAACAAAATTTCGGCAGCATACAGTTTTTTTAATTACAAATGATCAAGCTCACATCAAGAAGAATAAAACTTCTGAATACATTTCTGCTGTTTGAAGTAAAATATGAATTCAACTAAAACATCAGAAAGTACTCATCCCTGTGGGGGCCTGGCACGCCCTTCCAGTTGACTCCATCTTTGTGAATATTATTTTCAATAAATTTCTTATTACCCTCGAAACATTACCCTGCATCAATTTAGGTATTTATACAACATTAGATGGAGCATGCAAAAGTATTAATCAACATGATTAGAATAAAAATACAAATGAAAAAAATCAAGTTTTAAATTAAATATAATATTTTTTCCCAACAACCCAGCATTAAAAACATCTAATTACAGAATATATATTTTTCCCAACTACATGTTATAACACGTTAAATTTAATTAAATTAATACAAAACAAAAACAACAATTCATAATAATTTTGTAGTTTGTTATTTTATGTACTTATATTTATTTTAGTAGTATTTTGAATCTCACAGTATTTTTATTTATTATTTTTAAATTACACATCATATTGTTTTTAAAAAAACTCTACGACATACAATTGAATAAACTTTAATGTTAATTTCTATTTAAATTGAAATACAAAAATAATTATAATATCTAAAACTAATAAAAAATATATATGACGATTTCAAAAACAAAACAACAAAAAGACAAAGTATAGTGCAGAATATTAGCGCACTGCAGGAGCACAATCCAACACAAAAATAGCACTCAAGGCTATTTTCAGGAGATTGTTGGAAATATCACAATCCTCTTTTCATGCTTTACTCATATGTAAGCTATTATTGGTCTATGTCCACATTCTGTCTCCTTAACATATATATATTAGTGATCTCCAATATCTGAAAATAGAGAAAATGTTCTATATTTCATTTCAGTGTTCTTAAGTTAAAGAAAAAGAATAGGTAATAACTTTTAGAATCTGAGGAAAAGAAAGAACTCGCCACGATGGCTATTCAACAAGTAAAGGATAAAATAGGGAATAAAATTTAAAAGGATGAATTAGGACACGGTGCGATTTTGTTACAGTGTGTCTAAAAACGTATGTCTTTCAAGGAGCCAATGAGCTGTTGGTATAATCCTCAGAAACACACGGTTTCAGAAAATGGGCAGAGGTGCGTAAAGGGGTTGCACAGTAGAAAGCTCTTAAGGATCTGTTTGAATGGCAGTATCGTATTCTCGAATGCGATCTGAGGCCCGCGGCCCGGAAGCTATGGAAGCCCGCGATTGGGGTGTTTGATAATTCCCAGTTACAAGGAGCAAAAAAGATTCAAGAATCAAGAAAGTATGCGTCCGTCTCTCCACACTCGAGACGAATCACATCTACACACATTTGACCATGCTCTTGCCCAACGGCGTGAAGAAAATGGACGAGATTGCATATGAAATATTATTTCATACAATAATTAATAATACAAATTTAAAATAACAAATAATAATAATCGAACACCCCAAACGCGGGCTTTATATTTAGTTGTGTTATGTATTTTTTATTGTTGTAATTTTATGTTACAACTAACAATATACACCACACCCAAAAAAAAAATACAGTGAGTATTGCAGCGCTAGTGCAGAATATTTGTGCATTGCTGAGCACAAAAATAGCAATCAGCGTTATTTTAATGAGATTGTCTAGAGAATCCTAAAAACAAATTCAACACCTAAAACGTGTTCAAACACATGCAGCACAATAAGAACTTCATTTGATTTCCGCTGTTTAAACTAAAACAGCAACTTACCTTAAATTTTTGAAAGTATTTCTTCTTGTGGTCGCTTGTCACGGCCTTCCAGTTGACTCCATCTATGTGGATATCCTCTTTAAGAATTTGTGTTATAATGCTCGAAACATTATCCGGCATCAACCAAGTTCTTTAAAACATTAAAGGCAATTAAAAGTGAAGCGCTAGTGCACAATATTGGTGCACTAGTGAGAACTCAGTGTAATATTAGTATTTAAAATGCTTACGTACAGTTATAATTTATGTTAATGTTTTTTGAAGGCGGATGTAGAGGAGCGTGCAAGAGCTAGCATCTAAAAAGGCTGGTGGTGATGATGCAGTCGACATGACACGGATATACTGCCAAGTCGTGCCTGTGGAGAAGCAGCGTCTCTATGGATTAGGGACACAAGTAGAGGCATATTTTGATCTTGGTCCAAGTGCCCGCCCGGCACCAGTTGATGAGGAGACACTGAGGAGCAGCAACAGTTCATGCAACAAATGGCGGAACATGATGCTCGTCTGCAGGAGCAGTTAGATGCTTAGATGCTCAGCAGCAAGAGACGGAGCAGCCGATACGGCCGCAGATAATGGACGAGATGTACCGCTGGGGCTTGCTTCCACAACACCCCCTGGACCAGATGCATAATTGTACTTATTGGGCTTTTGTTATGTTGTTTTTATTGTGGATTTGATTATGTAACTTGATACTGATGTTATTGTATATTTTTATACTGGGATTTTATGGTATTTTATTGTAATTGTTGGAATTTTGGTGTTTTATGTTTTTGGCAGAAAATAGAGTTGGCAATTTTTTTTCCATTAACTTCATATTTAGTTATATTATGTAATTTTTATTGTTGTCGTAAATTTATGTTGCAAATAATAAAAATATGCTGACAATATAACAACCAAAAAAAAGTGAATAGTGCAGCGCGATGCAGAATATCGGTGCATTGCTAGCACAAAAATAGCACTCAGCATTGTCTAAAGAATCCTAAGATAACAAATTCAAGACCTAAAACGTGTTCAAACACGTGCGGCACCAATAATAACTTCATTTGATTTCCGCTGTTTAAACTAAAATATCAATTTACCTTAAATTTTGAGAGTATTCCTTCTTGTGATCGCTTGTCACGGCCTTCCAGTTGACTCCATCTATGTGGATATCCTCTTTAAAATTTGTGTTATAATGCTCAAAACATTATCCTGCATCAACCAAGTTCTTTACGACATTAAATGGCCAGTATAAAAAGTATTAATTAACATGTTTGGAACAGAAATACAACATTAAATGGCCAGTACAAAGTATTATGGAATTTACAAATTAAAATGCAAGTATATAACAACAAACTTCCGAACACATTTTGCAGCATACATTTCCATTGTGTAAACTAAAATATGAATTCAACTTAAATTTAATTTTATCTTAAATTTCTGAGCACAATTTGAAGATTGTCAAGGGAATCCTAAGAATAACAAATTCAACACCTAAAATGTGTTCAACATGTACAACACCAATAATAACTTCATTTGATTTATGTTGTTTAAACTAAAATGTGAATTCACATTTAAAGTCTGAAAGTATTCCTACCTGTGGAGGCCTGGCACGCCCTTCCAATTAAAACATTATTTTCCTTATGACCCTTGAAACATTACCCATCATCAACCTAGTTCTTCACAACATTATATGACCTATATAAAATGTACTATGAATTAACATTTTCAGAATAAATATACAAATGAAGAAAACAAGTTTTAGAATAAATATACTTTTCATTTATTATTATCAAATTACACTTCACATTATTTTAAATGTTTTACCACATATAACTGAATTATCTTTACTATTAATTTCCAAAACAAAACAACCCAAAAAAAAAAGGCAAAGAATAGTGCAGCGCTAGTGCACAATATTGATGCACTAATGAGAACTCAGCGCAATTTTAAGGATATTTAAAATACACACTAACAAAAATAAAGTATATTCTTGGAATTTAAAATTAAAACTACGTACCAAAGCAACAGCATGCTCATGGGCCGAGCGAAATCCTCCAATATGGCGAGAACAACCGGTGTCGGGTTCCGCCTTCTCGCTGTACCGATTCCGAGGAGACTTCTCAATAACCTTAGGAAGGCTCCGGTATGCCAACCACTTTTCCCAAACCTACACTCCAGTTTTCTCTAAAACTACACATCATATTCTCACCACATATAACTTAATTACAAGGGAAATTTCAGCAAAAAGATAGGCTTACGTTATTTAAAAGTGCATATGATCAAGATAATAGTTTCAATGATGTAACACTGGAACCCTTTACCACTAAATGAAGTTTCAATAAAAACAAGATAAATTATGACTTTGCCAACAACTTGAGCCCTTATGACATCTAATGCACACAACACAATTACCATTCTCTTGATAACACTATTAAAACTGTTTAGTGAAAATGATAATAAAAGCTCCAAATATGGACCTTTAAATTCAGCAACGACAACTGAAATGAGAAGAAGTGCAACATGATGATTCACCACATTTAATACACTTCAATCATCTCATGATGATTCACCCCTTCGCAAACTTGAACCATTCCAAAAAACATCAGGGAAACAAAAATTAGGAAGAAAAAAAAATCAAATTAACACATTATATCCGGATCTTATTTGTTATAAGCTTTTATGATCAATTAACCAAAAATGAAAAAAATTTCCTTCTATAACAAGCTTAAAAAACAAGAACCTGCTGGTGAAACTTATTCATCTATAACCCTGTTTTTTCCTTTTACTTCGATTGTAAATTTAACACATGAAAATTCATGTAATAACATCCAGCATCCAAACAAATCATATAAGCAAGCAGATTTACACAAGATCCAATTATAATTAGATCAAAAGAAAAAACAACAAACGAAACTAGCTGCAATTTTAAGCAGCTAACCAGAACTGGAATACTTCTAAACCGTCTAAACTTCACTTGAATTCCGTTAATCTAGATCTGTCAAAAAGCAGAACAAGACAATTAATCCTCGGTGAGAAGGTTTATCAAAGTCATTCAAAACACAATCAACTGTGTATCAATTAATTAGCACCTATTTGAGATTTACCCTCGATTTCAGATCAGGAAGCGTAGGCTTCAAAACAGTAATTGAAAAAACGAGTACGAAAAAAGAGAGGTCTCGGATCCAATTACAAAATGGATTTTGCCTGTCGGTTTTCTTTGGTTGTCATTATCCGGAGAGAATTTTTCTTTCCAAAGCAAATGAGAGGCGGCGGCAATAAGTTAGGAAGGTTTTAGGGTTAGGGACAAAATGAATTATTATTGGCGAAAAAATGTCGTCGGCAAATAAATAACCTTTAGCGACGACACCAGTTTTCGAAAAAGCTTTCGTTGCAAAAGCGTGTTTTTCTTGTAGTTCAAAAATGCCAAATACATCTCGTGCAAATTGTATATTGCCATGTCACATTTAATGCAAGCGTTTTCCGGACATGAAAATTAAATGAGGTGCAAATACTGCAGAATGGAGCTCGTGATATGCGATACTGGAAATCATTCACCTGAAAAGCATGATGTGTAATTTAAAAAAACTGTGCAATTTAACTCATGGAAGTTATTTCCCTTGCATTGCTGACTTATTGTTGTATCTTCACCAGACAATGACAAAAGGAACAAAAAATCAATCAAACTTTTGCTACAGAACTTAGATGACTGCTTTTTAGATGCATACCAAACCGCGAGCTCCTTCATCATTTGTTAAAATCCACAGGCATTTTAAACTGGTGAGCACAAGCAATGCAAATTACAAAATTACCCCAAAGTTTAGCTTCATTACAAAAGACAAAAACAAAACTAGAACTAGCTTAGATTAATTTGGAAAGATTCTGTTATAATTACTAATTAGCATAATTTATAATATTGCAGTCCCGTAGTGGAGAAGCCAAGAATATAAATATGTACACTAGCTTGGGGATACTTATGGGCATAAACCTTGGTCCAAGACCCAAACTCTGGCCTCAGAATACAGTATCTGCAGACAAGACAAAGAAACAAACCAAATAGCCTTCTGTAATAATGGTCTGAGCAGATCAGTGGAGCTCAGAGCTCGCAGTTAGTTCTAAATTACGGTTTGATAAATTAGCTGATTAAAAATTTAATTTACCAAAATATACAATATAAACAAGATAGGGAAAAATAATAATAATAATAATAATGTTGTATAAATTTATTTGGAAAGAACCAAAAATTAATAAAAAGACGATATTAACATTATTAAAATAATAATAATAATAACAATAAATATATGCTTATAAGAACATTAATCCCCTAAAACTCACACGAAATCATTTTCAAACTTATAGTATATTTTTTACACGAACGAATGATAAAAAAAATGGATTTTTCTGTCCAACAACTAATGCCTAATCAAATCAGAGATGAACATAAAAAACTAAGAGTGGAGCCATATATATATGCCTAATCAACCCCTTGATCGTCTAGTTTTTCTTCCAATTCCTGCCTAATTCCTATTTATACCGACCTAATCCCGCCCAAGCATGCACCTAGCTGACGGCCCACTTATTAGAACACTGCAAAGTGAGAGTAAACATTATACATACCCTGCACTGTCAAACCAAGCCAAAGCCGACGGCCCGGCCCGTTATCCGCATAAACGGCCAGATTTGGGCTTTCACTTCTCAGGCCCGTTTAATCGGGGGTTATATTGGTTAAAATTGAAATTATCATTGAACACATATTTGTATTCTTTTAAATATTATAGTAATTTTTTAACATAAAAATGGAAATTTATAAATAAAAACGGTTCAGCCCATGGGCTGGCCCGTTGACCCGCGGGCCTTCAATCGCGGGTCACGGACTTAGGTTTTTCCGGCCCACAAAAAAATGGGCCAGGCCCGCCTCGTTTAGGGGCAGCCCACGGCGGGCTGCCCGTTTGACAATGCTACCTCCTCCTCTTTCAAGGAAAACCCACGTGCAGATTTCCAGAGCAAGGAACATTATGCTTTAATGCTTCAACAGATAATGCTCCTTCAGCTTCAACCGAGTCTATCTCATGTTTACTGAACCGCCCAGCTAGGTATATCTGAATAAACAATCATTTAATAAATGTTTTTTTTCCTAAACCTAGAAAAATTAGACTTGGAGGATTTTTATTTTATTTTTTTTCAAAATTACCTGAAGGAGAGTGATTGTTTCCCTTTCATCTTTTTCTTACTTTCTATAAAATCATTCTCAACATGATTTTCTTCAGCGTAGCAACCCCACTTGACTCAACGGTTAAACCACCCATAATAATCGAAATGAATATTTATTTAATTTTTAAAAAAAAAGGAAAAAGGCAAGTGTCAATTTAGAGAATTACATTATCAGCTAAAAACAAATTAAGTTAAAGGGATTAATTATTCATCTTTTTAAACGACAAGCCAAATTCACGGAAGAATATATAACCCAGTTATTAAAACCAAATGAGTAAAAAAAACAAAAACGACCCTGCTTTTAAAATGCATACCAAGCGTCTTCGGCCCAACAGTTGCCCGGTCCATTCCATCATCCCCTCCGGACACCCTCAATTCTCGAACCGGTGCCACTCCATGTACTTTGCATCCTCGAATTGAGCTCTCTTTTCTCCGTTTCGCTCGGACTCTGTATCCTCTTCCTGTAGCGCGCTTCAATCAATTCTTGATAAATCAAAATTTGGAATTTAGATAACTTTTTATGTTTTAAATTTAATATCATGATTAAAAAAACGGGGAAATTACCATTTACTACGCTGTAATCATCAATATTTGCCATATAATACATTGACTTTTGTTCTTCCCATTTAGGTTAATTATTAACCATATAATCATAAAAAACTTAGATTAGAGTGACCAGATTGCCTCTTATCATAAAAATAATACAGTCATATATATACCATATTGGACGATTTGTGTGGAAAAATACAAACTCCCACACTATTTACACAATATCTTTGGAAAAAAAATTAACAAACGTGTGAAGTATGAAATACAAAAATATTATTAAAATAGTACTGAATTTTCAAAATGCAGTATGAAAAACTTCAATTACCTGTATACAAGTAAGCCTACGTGTATACGAAATACTTCACTTTCAAATAAAATTGGAAAAAATCAGAAATATTCCATACTGGACACAATCTCATTTATTGCATACTAGAATCGGCTTCTGTTAATAAACATTTTCTAAAATATTCCAACCTACTTATATAGAATATCTAGAAATATTGCGTTGCGTTGTATACTTCTTTAAAATACAAAACAAAGTTTGTAATTATTCTATACTATTCCTATAGAATATTTCATACTACTCCTATAAATATAAAATATTGCGTTGTATACTTCTTTAAAATACAAAACAAAGTTTGTAATTATTCTATACTATTCCTATAGAATATTTCATACTACTCCTATAAAATAGTATGAAATTTGCAAAAGGCAGAATGCAATCTCAAGTATGGAATATCAAGTATGGAATTTGCAAAACGCAGAATGCAATCTCAAGTACGGAATTACTGCCGAATATTGACTACACGAAACACACAATAAAGTTTGTAACATAATTTTTTACTACAGTATGGATTACAACAATTCTGTGTGGTTGATTTTTTTTAGACTTACTGCGCTGCGGCAACTCTACACCCGAAACTGTCACCCAAATTCTATCGTGTTTAGTACGGAATTGATCTTTACAGATTTTTTTGGAACGAACGAAATAAAAGAAGCTTGATGTTGGGAGAGATGGCAACTCTACACCCGAAACTGTCACCCAAATTCTATCGTGTTTAGTACGGAATTGATCTCTACACCCCAAATTCTACCGTGTTTAGTACGAAATTGATCTTTACAGATTTTTTTGAACGGAATATAAGAAGCTTGATGTTGGGAGAGATTTCAGGGCGTGGAAGAGAGAGATTTAAATGCAAGGATATTATAGTCTATCACTTAGTTAAAATATATTAACTAGTAAATGGAAAATATACTGTACTATTTGGGATATTTTATTTCCCTTAACGAGTATATGGTCAATGCCCCTAAAAAAACGATATACCTTTGGCCCAAACTCTGAAGCCCTGATACGGGTATGAGACACGGATACGATGATACGGGGATACGTTATTTTTCTAAAATTTAAGAATACAGGTACGGTGTATATATATATATATATATATATATATATATATATATAGGGGTGGGATCTCGTGGGAACCTTGCCCTGTGTGGGAACTGGGAACCAATCCCAGCGGTTAATATGTGATAATCCAACGATTGTAGTTAATTGTTATATGTAAGGTATATTACGGTCACACATACACACGCCCGCTTCTTTTTGGAATTGAAAGGTCATATTGGACATTTAGCATATCCCAACAAATCTGCTCATTATCGATTCCAGAAATCATTCCCGATTTTTAGAGAAAAAAAACCCTGCAAAAAAAATTCACCTTCTTCCCCAAAATCAAAAAATCCCGAAAATAAATCATAGCATCCCGAATTTCGCCGGACTACCCACGCGAGTATACTAGCACATTTCTAAGATCGCACCTTCCAAACGAGACTCGAGCAGGGAATGTCTATAAAATCAGCGTCATTTACCATTAGGATTCGATTCTCGTAGTCAAATTGAAGGCTTCTTTCTACTTTGCGATCGCAATTATGGGGAATTCAGCTATGGGGGAGATGTCGTCGTCCATGCTAGGAAACTGAGAGCAAGAGGTTAGAACATAATACTATTTGTTAACTTTTTTTTTTCTTTGATTGGAGGTCTACGTCGAATGGAGTGTTTGGGTCTTCAGAATTAGAGTTTTATATATTAGTTGGTATAGATTGTTATTATGCTAATTTGTGAATCTGGTGTGTTGTTGTGCTAAAAATACGATATGCTGTCTATGTAATGATTTTTTAACGAATTGGAATTCTGAAATTAAGTTTTTTTTTTGTAAAGCTTGTTGTGGTTTGTATTATTCTGAAACTATGGCAATCCTAAAAATTAATTAATGAATTGCTTGTTATATATGAAAATGATGCGTAGTAGTTCTAATTTGTGTATGAATTTGATTTGTGCTGACTGTGATGGATTCAGATTGTTGAGAAACACAGTTAGTAATATGTTGCTACATTGCTAGCCGTGTGCTAGTTACCTGATCATTATGATGAAATTATATGCTAAAACTATCATAGGTGTTTGCTAAAATTATATGCTAACCCTATAAGACGGCACTTGCTAAAATTATACTAAAACTATAGGTGTTTGATAAAATCATGCCGGTTCTTGACTGTGCTATTTTTTTGTGTGGCAATATGCTGATTAGTTTAAGGTGGATGATATAATTTTACTGATATGCTTAAATGATTTAGATTGTTCAAAAACATAGTTAGCATCATGCTAAAACTATCACAGTTGTTTACTAACTGTATGTGATTTATGTTCTGTTGTCATCTGTTTTTTGTTCTTTGAATCTGTCCATGGCTCTTTGTGTGTATAATATATGTTGTCAGGGTGATATGAATTTTCCATTAAAAATAGAAATATTTCAATAGTTTCAATGACGCTTCTTGCCTTTCCATGTGTGGTAACAAATTTATTTTTATTAGMATTTAATGTCAAAAATTGAGAATTGTTCTAGTTATATATTGTTAAGTGTCAGGCAAAAAAAAAAATGATATATGGATTTACAAAAATCCGTGCTCTGTCCAAAAAAAAAAATGATTGTTATGTTTATTTTTGATGCATCGATGGTGAATAAAAAATTGTGAAATAATATTATGTTCAAAAATGTTATTGTAGGTAGCATTCATTTCGACGTGATGCATGTTGTGTGCAATAGGAAAGTTGGGAATCAAAGTCGGAAKGAGGGGCAGTGTGGTAAAATTATAAGATATGAGTAGTTKTAGTTGATTTCTGCTCTGYAGTGGTTTTCTTGAGGGTATGCTTGGTTTCTAATAATG
Organism: Phtheirospermum japonicum; assembly: GCA_014905375.1. NCBI lineage: Eukaryota > Viridiplantae > Streptophyta > Magnoliopsida > Lamiales > Orobanchaceae > Phtheirospermum > Phtheirospermum japonicum. The sequence goes on from BMAC01000377.1 coordinate 669,341, forward strand.
CATTTGGAATAAATACAAYTTTCTGAATATATTCAATTTCAAGACTTATTATGTTATAGGCAGAGTTTTCAGAGTTCTCGCGCTTCTACGATTTTGTTTTCTTCATTTGTCGCGAAAATGGTGAAAGGAGCATCAGTAAGTTGATATACTTTTTTTTTTTTAATTTATCATTTTACTGCCATTTTATATTTCTTGAAAATCTTGAAGGGTATGATCCTGTAGGTATTGCTGTTATTTTATTTCTTTCACATTCATTTTACTTAACACCAAATACCTTTTTTTATAGTTTATTTTTTTGTCATCAGATTATTAATTATTGATTTTGTTTTTAATTTTAACCAGGAGCATGGCCTGTGTTAAGAGATGACTTTGTTGAGTACATGTACAGGTAAAATATCTTGAATGCAACATATAACGTATTACAGTCACATGTGCTCACACCCTCTTCCAGCTCTTCCAAGCGAAGAGCTCTTTTCCAGGTTATTTTTACTTGACCGCCCGACCTGGAGTTCACTTTTTGTTTAAACTTCCTACTTCCAACAAGGATTGGAGGAAGAAATTCTTCTTTGTTTATTGTAGTGAGGACTGGGGTTTTAATCCTAAGCCCATTGAAGGATTACCTTCATATCCCCCCCTATCTTCCACCAACAGGTCTACCCGTATAAAAAAGATTATTTCTACTTTAAATGAGAATCCTCTCTATGTGACTGACCTTCTCCTTCCCTTTGTCTTGGATTTTTTTAACGATTGGTCAGAAACAGCCCCTTTAACCAAATAGATCGGTACAGTTTCTCTCCTTCTGGGTTTGTTTTGCTTGTTTATTTTACCCTTAACCCCCCTTTTCTTATGCTTTCAGCCAAGATGATGCGCGAAATGATTGAGGCGGCCAAGAGGAGAGCAAGCGGAACCTCCAGGACTATCGAGCATGGAGCGGGACCTTCTTTTTCTAAACCCGCCCCAGATTCCCTTCCAGAAGTCAGCTCTAATCCTGCCCAACTGCCTCCTTGACCTGCTCTAACCAGACAGTCTTCTTCCGACTCGGAGGAAGATACACTTCCTCTTTCCAAGAGTCTGGGCACAACCTCTAGCAACCGTGCTCTCGTCGTCTCCTCAGCTCACGTTGCCCCTCCCCCCATTACTCGCAGCGGTCCACCTCCGATTAATTCAATCGCTAACTGCTCGAGGGAGACTGCCGTCCAATACGTGCTCCGACAAATGCTGCCAGCAGACCAACCAGACTTGGAAAAAATGACAGATCGTCAGCTACTGGAGTCCTGGTGCCAGGACGAAGCACGGGTAAATTTCTTGTTTTTCATACCCATGGCTTATCATTTACTCTTGTGCTAATTTTCTATTTGTTTTTATTGATTAGGCTTCCTCCAAAAAGGCCCTTCTGGCCTCTCGCATCACCAGATTGCTGATCCAATATGATGTGGTTAAGGAGAACAAGGAGCTTGTTGTGAAGATGGAGTGCATCAGGACTCTTGCTAAGGAGAGAGGAGTGCAGCTGAAAAGGCAAGGGGAAGAGCTAGGAGAGCTTAGGGAGAAGCTCAAGAAAGCAAAGGCCGAAACCGCAGAGATGAGCAAGGCACAGGCGAAGATGATTGAGACCGCTCGTTCTGAAGCAAGGAATGAAACCCTGGCTGAGGCTCGCAGTCTGGCAGATGAGGCCTTGATCAAAGCCAGTGCGGAGTGGAAGATGGAATTTCTAGGCTCCGAAGAGTGCCTCAAGTTAATCCAATTGGCTAGAGAGGAGGATAGGAGAGCTTTCTTGGGGTCCAAAGAGCTCTACTCCCTACTTGTCCCCGAGGCCATGAACTATTACTATTTTGCTCTAGATGAGCAAGCTAAGTGGAGCGCAGCCAATGTGGCCAATCCCAACGCTATCTTTGATCGGGATCTTCCGCTGAAAACTCCTCCTGAGCCTGCCTCTTTTGTTTATGCCAAGGAGCAAGACCGTTTGCATCTTGCTGAGGCTGCGGAGTTTGCCGAGCACATCCTTTCTCTCTTTCGCTCTCCTCCGCCTGCTGTGTCTCATCCAGACCAGGATCTCACCTTAGCTGTCCCTGACTCTTCTCCTTCCCCAACCTTCGCTGGTCTGGGTGAGCTGCCGGGAGGAGCTTCCCCTGGCGCCTTGGCTAAAGATGCTGTGGAACAGCTAGCCGCAGAGCTGGATGCCGAGCCTTAGCTTTCTATGCCCTTTTCTTATGTGAAACAGACCTGATGTTGTTGCCTGTGTGGCTGGTCTGATTTATCTTGAAATTTGTATTGCATGCTTTTGGATAAATGATAACTTCTTATATTTTGTCTCGTTGTGGCTTTTGAGTTTTCTAGGGTTTCCTGATTTTCCGGAAACCCTAGTACCCTTACGATTCCTTTTCCACGCGCCTTTACTTCCTTAAATATGTGCTTGTGTTCATTATTTTCTTTTCAATTTTCTGCAATGGCTTCTTCCCCTCTTCTTCAAGAACTTGATATCTCCAAGCGAATAAACATTTCTCTGGTTGTCGAAAACTTCAAACTGTCTGATAAGCTTGTCATGCTTGGAGAAAAGGTAAGCTACCTTTATCGCCTTCTTGATAGAAAAAGGCAAAAGAAGCGCCACTACAAGAGAGAATGGTCTGAGCTCCGGCAAGTCAACCGACAGTTGCAGGAGGAGAAGGCTGACTTGCTTGAGTCGGTGAACCGTCTTACCATCGCTGCCGGTGAAGCTCACTCTCTCACCGAGCGGTCCGATAAGTACCGCCGCCGTCTGCACAAAACGGAGCGCGAGCTCTGGCGAGTCCGCCGCGCTCTAGCCTCAGATCTACGGTCCCCCCCAGATGAATCGTATATTTTTCTTCTTCTTCTTTTTTTTAATGAAAATTGCCAGCCTCCTTGGAGGATGTGTGCAATCTGCTCCTGTACTTGTCGAGTTTTTGGTGGAATGAAAGCGTATTTTTGATTAATGTATTCAGCCAAATTGATCTTGAGTTCTTGCCTCTGCATATGCACTTTCTGTTTTTTGCCAAAAACATGGGACGCTCGAGTTTTTCTCGAACTTTTATCTATTTGGTCAATCTCTCTTGCTCAAACAACACTCGGTTGTGTTTTTGGTTTTATCTTCTTAAATTTTGAATAAAGCTGAATCTGATCTGGGATCCGATCGTCCAGAGCTATTTTCCTCAAGTTTTAAGCTGACCATCAGGTCAGGCACCAATACAGGTCTTCGTAGGGGACCTGTTCAGGCAAGTTAAAATATTTCAATAAATATTTCAAGAAAAAATTGAGGGTATTCACCCCTAGCCTAATCTGGCGTTATCTGACAATCAGATTGGGTAAAATCGAGGACGTCCGTCCTTAGCCAAACCTGACTAAAACTGACAATCAGGTCAGGTGAAATCGAGGACATACGTCCTTAGCCAAACCTGGCTTAAACTGACAATCAGGTCAGGAAAAATCAAGGACATCCGTCCTTAGCCAATCCTGGCTTAAACTGACAATTAGGTCATGAAAAATCGAGGACATCCGTCCTTAGCCAATCTTGGCTTAAACTGACAATCAGGTCAGGAAAAATCGAGGACATCCGTCCTTAGCCAATCCTGGCTTAAACTGACAATCAGGTCAGGAAAAATTGAGGACATCCGTCCTTAGCCAATCCTGGCTTAAACTGACAACCAGGTTTGTGATGCACAAGGAAAAACCTGCAATTTTATTCAACCAAATAAATAAAAGTCAAAAAATTACAATCATGTGTAAAATTTACGTAAATTGGTAATATTCCAAGCGCGGGGGATTGTTGTCCCATCCAGCTCTTCCAGCTTATAAGCTCCTCCAGCTAGGACTTGAGTAACTCGGAGGGGTCCCTGCCATGCAGCATCCAGCTTTCCCTTGGCTTTTCCTAAATCAGATCTTTTCAAAACCAGACCTCTCACCTGAAACTGTCTTTTTACAACGGATCTGTCATATATCGCCTTTATTCGCCCTTTGATGTGTTCCATTCTGGCGGCAGCTCTGTCTCTTCTCTCCTCAATCGAGTCCAGAGCATCCTGCATCAGTAACTCGTTTTGCTCTTCAGCGAAGTTCTGAATTCGATGAGTTTCTATGCTAATCTCAGCTAGCACCACAGCGTCCATACCATAGACCAGACTAAAGGGCGTCTCCCCTGTGCTTTCTTTAGGATTAGTTCTGTAAGCCCACAGAATTGTAGTCAGCTTGTCCACCCATCTACCCCCATCTCTTTCCAATCGGGTCTTGATCCCCTGCACTAGTATACGATTGGTGACCTCTACCTGACCATTAGCTTGAGGATGGTAAACAGAAGTGAAGTGTTGGTCAATTTTCATTTTTGCACACCAATCTCTGATTCTGGCACCCATAAACTGTGTACCATTATCTGAAACCAAGTATCTGGGGACACCAAATCTGCAAATGACATTCTTCCACAAGAACTTCATGACAGCGTCCTCTGTAATTTTCGCCAATGCTTCAGCCTCTACCCATTTGCTAAAGTAGTCGATTGCGACTATTAGAAACTTCTTCTGGGCGGGGGCCATGGGGAAGGGGCCAACCAGATCAATCCCCCACTTGGCGAATGGACAAGGAGAGCTCATTGTTATGAGCTCTTATGCAGGCCTGTATATCAGCGATGAATTCTTTTGACATTTTTCGCATTTTCGTACGAAATCCTCTACTTCTTTTCGTAGGCATGGCCAGAAATATCCCGCCCGTAAGATCTTACTTGACAGAGCTCTGGCGCCCATATGGTTGCCACAACACCCCTCATGGATTTCTCTAAGTACCAGAGCTCCTTCTTCATGGCCCAGACATCTTAAAAGGGGCTGGCCAAATCCTCGCTTGAACAGCTCGCCTTTGACTAGGCAAAATTTGGCAGCCCTGGTTCGTATCTTTGCCGCTTCCCTCCTATCCTCCGGCAAGACCCCTTGCTCTAGATATGCCTTTATAGAAGAGCGCCAATCCTCTTTTTCAATAACCGTGCACACCTGCTTAGTCCCAAACTCTCCGTCCGCCTTCAGTAGAGTAATCACCTTTTCCTGACAATCTGTAGCTGAGCTAGCTATCTTCGCCAAGAAATTAGCTCTTCCATTTTCCTCTCTAGGAATCTGTAGGACCGTTAAGCCATTCATACCTCTGGCGAGTTCTCTAAACTTAGCCAAATATTTCTGCATATTTTCCTCCCTCGTCTCAAACTCTCCACTTATTTGCTTGCAAACGAGCTAAGAGTCCACCCTGGTGCACACCTGCTCTGCGCCCAGGTCTTTCGCCATCTGAATCCCTCTTAAGAGGGCCTCATACTCGGCAGCATTATTGGAAAATGTTGTATTCAATCGGACGGCGAACTCAGTGGACACGCCTGCTGGATTCATTAAGACAATTCCAGCCCCACAGCCCTGGTTACAGATAGAGCCATCCGTCTTGTCCATTCCTTCAGCTCACCAGGAGGACCGGTCATTTCTTGCATGAAATCAACTAAGGCCTGAGCCTTGATTGCTTTTCTAGCTTCGAGTGTGACATCGAATTCGCTAAGCTCTATAATCCATTTGACCAGCCTTCCAGATGCTTTCGGTTTGTCCATTATAGCTTTCAACGGAAGGTCAGTTCACACGATTATGCCATGAGACAGAAAGTACGGCCGCAACTTGCGAGCAGTTCTAACCAAAGCTAGCATCGCCCTCTCTATCTACACATATCTGACCTCTGCCGCATGCAAAACCTTGCTCCAAAAGTAGACCGGTCTCTGTGTTTTACCTTCCTCCCTGATCAAGACAGAGCTGACCGCCTGCTGTCCCACGGATAAATATAAGATCAGGGGTTCTCCTTGAACAGGTTTCGTGAGCAAGGTCATGCCAGCCAAGTGCTCCTTCAACAACCTAAATGCCTCTTCACACTCACCGCTCCATTGAAATTTAGCTTTCTTCCGCAAGGCCTAGAACAATTGCAAGATCTTCTCTGCAGACCTGGATACAAACCTACTCAGGGCATTGATCCGTCCTGCCAAGCATTGCATTTCTTTCACGCTTCTGGGTGCTTGCATTTCCATGATGGCCCTTATCTTCTCGGGGTTAGCCTCGATACCCTTTTCTGTGACCATATAACCTAGGAATTTTCTAGCTCTGACCCCAAACGCGCATTTCTTAGGGTTAAGCTTCATCCTGTATTTTCGTAGGGTATCAAAGGTTTCCCTCAAGTCATCCACATGCGATACTGCTTTCATGCTTTTGACTAGCATATCGTCCACATAAACCTCCATGTTTCGGCCGAACTGGCTCTTGAATATCTTGTCTACCAACCGTTGGTATGTAGCACCCGCATTTTTAAGGCTAAAAGGCATGACCACATAGCAATACATCCCCTTCGGGGTTATAAAGCTAACACGTTTCCAGTCCTCTTCTGCTAGCCTGATCTGGTGATACCCTTGCGAGGCATCCATCATGCTCAGGAACTCACATCCAGAGGTGGAATCGACGAGCTGATCAATCCTTGGCAAGGGATAGTGGTCCTTCGGACAAGTGCGGTTTAAGTCCCGGAAATCTATGCACATCCGCCAATCATCTGTCTTTGGGACCAACACCGCGTTGGAAAGCCATTCTGGAAATTGTATTTCCTGGATATGCCCCGCCTTCAAGAGCTTATCCACCTCTGCCTCTATAATGGCCTCCTTCTCTGGCCCGAAATTACGCTTTTTCTACTTGACTGAGTTCACGTCCGGGCTGATATTGAGGCGGTGTTCAGTGACCTCTGGGTCGATCCCCACCAGGTCTTGGGGAGACCAAGCGAAAACATCCGCGCTTTCTCTCAACAGTGTCACCAGGTCTGTCAAGACCTCCGGGCTAAGCGTCGCTCCCACACAGAGAACTCGACTCTCATCGCCTGGGACAACCTCCACCAACATCAACCCCTCCTCTCTTCTCGCCAGATCTTGCCGTGGCTGCTCTATATCCGAGCCCGTTTACTCAGCCTCTCTTCCTCACTATTCCTCCTGACACACTCAACATACGTCTGTCGTGACGCATATTGATCCCCTCTCACCTCGCCAGTTCCATCCTCAGCGGGAAATTTCATCTTCATGTGAAAAACTGAGATTACAGCTTGGAACTGACTCAGGGAAGGTCTGCCAAGCATAACATTGTAAGAGGATGGCGCATCTACCACCAAGAAACGCACCGTCCTGGTCACGCGATATGGCTCTTCCCCCAAAGTAACAGGAGCCTAACCGCTCCTAATGGTTTCAGGGCACCCCCCGTAAACCCTACCAGGGAGGTAGTCACCTCCTCGAGCTCGACGTCCAACTTCAGCTTTTTAAAGCAATCAAAGAATAGGATATCAGCAGAGCTCCCTGTATCCACAAAGATTTTCCGCACGTTATAGTTGGCGATGGTGGCTGTTATGACTAAAGCGTCCATATGCGGAGCTAGGATGCCATTGCAATCCTCTGAACCAAAGCAGATGTTTGGTGCAGACGCCAAGTGTCCAACCTCTCGAGACGTCCTGACCAGATCCTTAGAATCTCGGACATAATTATGCTGGGTTCTCTTAGAGTGCTCATCCAGCTCTGACCTGTAATCATTTGTATTTCTCCGTGGATGACCTGGGCTTGGTCAGATCTTCTTCCTCCAGTTCGCACCCTATCCTGATCTCCCTTGCCCTGCTGAGACCGGTCATGACTCTTATTGCCAGATCTGGCTTCTTCTCTTCTCATGCGGACGTACTCCTTTAGGTGCCCGGCCTGGACCATCCTTTCCAACTCATCTTTCAGATGGGTGCACTGATCAGTATCATGCCCATACTCGTTATGAAAGTGGCAGAAGCGGTCAGACCTTTCCTTCCTAGGCCTCTGCGAGTAGGTCTTGGGCCACTTCAGGTCTGGGTGTTTTTCAATTGCCTGCAGAATCTCACCCTGCGGGGTTGCCAACAGGGTATACCTGTCAAAGCGAGGTCTCCCTCCAGACAAGTCTGGTCTTGGCTTTTTCACGGCTCCCCTTTCTTCACGATCATATCTTTCTCTCTTCTTTTCTCCCTCATCCTTGATCTTCAAAGCTTCTTTAAGGTGAATATACTTCTCAGCTCGTTCCAAGAGCTCTCCAAACTTCAGGGCTGGTTTGACAACCAGTGATTGGAGAAATTCACCTCTCCGTAGACCCTGTGCTAGAGCATTCACCAACAGCTCTTCCGATGCAGAAGGTACCTCCAGCTTGGCATTGGTGAAACGATTAATATAGGCACACAGACTCTCCCCTTCCTTCTACTTAAGGCTAAACAGTTCTAGAGGCATCTTCTGGTACTTTCTGCAGCTTGTAAAATGGTGCAAGAAGGCCGAGCTAAACTCATCAAAATTACTAATAGAACGAGGCGGCAACTGGCTAGACCAGAGCTGCGCTGACTTGGTAAAAGTCATTGGGAAGAACCGGCACATAACAGAGTCCGAAAATTTATGCAGAGCTGCCGTGATCTCGAAGCGAATGAGATGGTCCCATAGATCCGTGGTTCCATTATACTCGAAGCCCAAGGAGCGATATGAAGCTGGTACGTCGTCATGCATGACCTCCTCAGTGAAAGGGGTGCCCCGCCGTGCTGGCACTGCACCAGTACTCGTCAGTTTTCTCTTGAATTCCCGCACCTCTTTTTGCAAACTCTGCATCTGTTCAGCCAGACCTGGATTAGTCTGGCTTGAGGTTTCACCATCGGAAGTGTTCCTCTCTATCCTGAAGAGGAGTCCGATCCACGCGCTGGTTGCGCAGTGGCTCGGTGTCCGCCACCGGGATCGTCCGATCTGGCCGCGCACCAGGCGGTGGCGTCGAAACCTCATCAAATTTTTTCTCAACTGCCGCCTCTATGGCCTTGCCGATTAGCTCCGATAACTGCCTGAGCAAGGCGTCATTCAGCAAGCCGCTAGCAACAGGCGTTGGTCCGCCAGAGGAGGACGGAGCGGTGCCCGTTGAAACCCCCGCTGATAGCTCGACTCCATCAGGCCTTGCCTGGGGTGTCTCTGCCGATCATGGCATACCCTACGGCACGGCGGAGATGGGTGTTTCACCAAGTTCCCCCACTAGGTTCTTCGTAATCCATCAGAAGCCATTGAAAAGGAGCTCACGTCTTAGCCTAGATTTCCCACAGACGGCGCCAATTGTTTCAGCCCAAAAAGTGGACTACCGGAATAACACCTGAAAAACCCAAGAGCTTCCCAAACCTACACCACAAATACGAGTTAGAAAGGACCACCGGTGGTTTTCTGGTGGAAACCTCTCCGATGCTTAAGTCAGTAAGCGTTTGAGGTGTTTTTCCAGAAAATAAGGAGGAATGCTTCAAGAGAATGACATACCTTTGCCTTGGGGCTGAGATACTTATAGTTTCTCCTAGTAGGGACCCCAGCCGGGATCTTAGGAGCACGTGCCGCAAATCATGGGCCGTTACGCAACCAATTCTGACAAGTGGTCCCACTTGTCTCTCTATTCGGAAAACAGGTCTTCCTCGTTCCAGGTCTTCTTTTTCTCTTACCTCTGTGTTACCTCAGTGTCCATACCGGGCTTGACTCCAGTCAAGCCTTTCCTGGTAAAGCGCTTTCATCAGCTCAGGAGAGATCCAGAGCTGCGCTCATCTTTTCCTGGTCTCCTGTTTTCCCAAGAGGCCTAGCCAGATCTTCGCTCAGGCCAAGCGGGTCTTGTTGTGTCCTTTTTTATTCCCGTTACTCCAGATCTTCAGATCAGATCTACCCCAAATCAGGTCTGACCGATCTATTGCCCCATCACGATAAATAAATAAATATTAGAAAAAAATAATGATTATTGACCTAAGAAAGCATATAGAATTACCTTGGGTTGAGAGAATGAGCCATGCAATGGAGTGGCGTGCAATTCTTTGACCATCTATCAATGAGTATTGAATTGACAACACTATAGAAAGCCGAATCTTGATTATCCTCTTTTCTTTCATGCTTATATATTGCTTTCCTCACTTGATCAATCATTGTATCCCACATGTCATAAATTAAATGAAGAGTGGGTTTATCCATGTCGCACTTCCGAAGCATTTCATAAATAGGTCTTGTAAACTCAACAATATAATCAATTTTGTCCCACCATAAATCATTCAAAATTAGTTCTTTCACTGTAGCTGCTTTTCCCACATCATCCTCTCTGTAAGAACTCCACCGTTCACTAATTACCATACTTTGAAGACCACGCTTAATGAGTTTGAATCTTTTTAACATCACAATGACAGAAGCAAACCTCGTATCTGCAACAGCAAGTAACTTCAAAGGAACAAACTCATTAAACATAGCTAATCTCATTGAATGATTCATGATAAAATTTCTAATGAACGAAACATCATCATCAGCTTCTGTGATCCAGTGACACTCTGAATAAACAATCTCATTCCCTTGAGTATTTCTAGCCGCACAAATATTCTTTAAAGCAAGATTTAACGTATGTACTACACATGGAATCCCAAAAATATGAGGGTAATCAATCTCAACAAGCATACCAGCATCTTTGCAAACAGGAACATTATCAGTAATAATTTGAACTACATTTTGTGGCCCGACCTCCGAGATTGTATTACGGATCAACTCTGCTATATAATGTTTATCTTTGTACTCATTTGACCCATCTACTGCCTTCAAAAAAATCGGACCTCCTTCAGAAGTAGCCATAAAATTAATCAGAGGTCTTCTTTGTGGTTCAGTCCACCCATTAGTGACAATACTCAGACCCTTTTCAGACCATGTCGCTTTGATTGGCTGGAGTAATCTCTCAATATGTGCTCTCTCTTTTTGCAAAAGTGTGGTTCTCAAAGCATTATATCATGGGGGAAGAAACCCAGGAATCGGATTACTTGCCGCATAAGTATATGAACTTATATAATAAGGATTCCTAGCAAAGTGAAATGGCAAGCCGGCCGAATAAAACATCCTTGCAATGTCACTTTTCAAATGCTATCGTGAGTCAAGATTAAATGCTTTTTCTAAATTTCCAAGCTTTCTTTTTCTCAAGCCAAGAGAATCGGCAGAATTAGGAGGTAAAGGAATTTCTTTTGGCTTTGATCATTCTTCCGCCGCTCTATTCAATCGATTCAATTCAGTAAGGTACTCTGAAGTTACCTTAGTACATGCGCGGATTCCTTGACCGGACACTTTCAACAAATGAGCTTTTACTCTAGAGTAAGAACCCATAAAAGACAATTGACAGAAATTACAACTCCATTTCTTATTTCCACCACCACCATCCGGTTTGTGTTCTAATGTAGTCACGTACTCCCATAGAGGATTATTTTCATCACAAGTTTCTCCTGATGTAGAATATTTACTTATTGAAGATGAACTCGAGAACATAATATGTAACCTGAAAATTAAAATTGAACTAATTAATCCACATCCTGGTCATAATAATTCAAATTACAAAATAAGTTAAGCAATTCAAAATATAATCACAACTATTAAAAATATAAAGATTCAGTAAATCAATTTGGAGCTATTAAATAACTCTTTTTAATATTATTTAGTGTGGCACTACTTTAACAAAATAGACTTAGTGAAAGCAGGTTGCCAAGGATTAACTGATTTCCGTGTGTTCCATATTTTTTTTGCATCTGCTGCCTCCTGTTACTCTCTATTTTCCTGTTATTCAGTTTCATGGGATGCATAACATAAATGGATAAACCTTTTTTCCTTCAAATGTTTTTTTTTTCTAATGATTTGAGTTATTCATGAAAGAGGTCCTAGAATAATTGTTTGAGTCTTTATTCATCTTATCCCATTACCATCTAATTCTATACATAGGCATAAAGTAGGTATTAATTGTTCCCACTATAACCTCTGATGACAAAAGAAAAAAGACATTACCATCTCATTCTATACGAGGCATAAAGTAGGTATTAATTGTTCTCACTACAACCTATGATGACAAAAAAAAACCGACAAGACATAAAGTAGGTATTAATTGTTTTAAAGTTAAATATTTTCTTCCAATTTATTGCGTGCCAACTTGCATTCACGTCATATCATGTGGCTTAGAAAACATCTACACATATAAAGATGAATAAAATAAATAAAACCCACTTTTTTTTTTACTCTCTAATGTTTACATCTTCTTCTTCTTCTTCGTCTGTTTCAAGCTTCTGTTTTTTTTTTTTATCCTTCCCCTTTCACCACAACACATACATGATACATGGAGTCAGAGTACATATAAATTAGAAGGGTGATTAATTATAATACAAAATACCTGATGGAAGAGCTACTATCTTGTAAATATGAAAAACACAAAGAAGAATCGAAATCAAAATCGAGTTTGTCACAGCTGTGGAATGCGGATATGTTGCCAAGATTAGATTTGCAGTTTTTTTTTTTTTTAGTAGAGTTTTAGATTTGCTTAATAGAAGTATCGATGGATACGGAACTTTTGTGTTTGTTATTGATGAATAAAACTCTTTTTCTCTCGGATACGAGTCTCATTCGTGTCCTTTTTTTATTTTTTCCCCCGAAATTCGGATACTTTTAAGGTACGTATGGAACCGTATCCATAACGTTCCCATATCAAAAACGTACCCGACACCGGTACGTCACTCTCACCAACGTGTCGGTGCTTCACAGGGCCCAATTTAACTATAAATACAATTATTGTTTAGAATAAACTTGTGAACCATTATCTTCGAATGTCGAACTTTTCATTCATTTTGGAGATGGTGTGTGTGTATATATGTATATATATATATCTCTTAATATAAAAAATTGGGGAAATTGTCAAATAGTACCCCAAGTGGAGGTCCATTTGTCAATTAGTCCTCCATCCAATTTTAAGTCAAATAGTACCTACTTTTTACCAGATAGTCCAAAATTGTGATATGAATATACCACAATACCCTTACTATTTAAATAACTAATAATAATAATAATAACAATAATAATAATAATAATAATAAAATGGGACCACCTGCTGCCGGCCGCCGAAAAATTTTCCGGCGAGAGTTTTTTTTTCACAACAAATATAAAGTTAGCCGTCGGCCGACACTTGCCGCCGCCGATCGGCCGGAAAATTTTCCGGCCGCCGAAATTTTTTCCCGCTCACAATTTCTTTTCCTGATCATCTGAAAATAATTTCCGGCTGCCGTAATTTATTTTTGGCGTTTATTTTTTTTTTCTGCCTAGATTTTCTTACAGTATGTCTGAATTTCTTGCTACATGTCCATGGAGTCAGTGCAGTCAGTTTTTTTTTTAACCTCAGTTATTTTTCTTACTATATGTCTGGATTTTTTACTATATGTATGTATTTCTTACTATATGTGCAAACATTTCTTACTATATGTCCAAACATTTTTTACTTAATGTCCAAAAATAATTCCGGTCACCGGGAATATTTCTTATTATATGTCCGAATTTCTTACTATATGTAACAGGTTTTTTATTTAATGTCCAAAAATTCATACTTGATGACAAAAAGTATTTTATTTTATTGCAAAAGTTTATTGCTTTGATATAAAAATGTTGTTATGTATTTTTTACTTATTACACACTTTTGTTTTGCCAAAGAAAATAGAAAAAAAAACCTTGCTTAATAGCAAATTATTATTATGTATTTTCTTATTTAATACAAATTATATATTATTTTATAGTGAAATTTCATACTTTATATTTAAAAAATTAATAAAGTTTCTTACTTTATATCCTTTAAAGTAAGAAAGTTTGTTATTTTATATTCGAAAAAGTAGGAAAATTTCTTATTTTATAGTGGAATTTCTTACTTTATTTTCTAAAATAAATATATTTTTAATTTATGTTCAAAAATAAAAAGAAAGAATCTTACTTTATAGTGAAAATCTCATATTTTATGTATGAAAAAGTAAGAAAATTTCTTACTTTATAGT
>BMAC01000377.1:683932-708606 GCA_014905375.1 Phtheirospermum japonicum
TTTTTTTGCGTAAAAATAGTTTTTCATATATATTTTAATGTTATTTTAAATTCATTATATTAGTATTAGATAAAAAAAATTAAGTTTTTATTTTTTATATTTGTTTTCCTTTTGTAATAATTTTATATAACTAGTATTTTTCTTAAATAAATATTTAAAATCCTAAAAATTATTTTCATAAATAAAACTTAACTCAACTTATATAGATTTTTTTTTTAAAATTAGATATAATTTATTTATAAAATAATAAAAGTAAAATATTGAATTAGGCAAAATATAATATTAGAAAAATATTAAATTAGGTAAAATATAATAAAAAGAAAATACTAAATTAGGTAAATATTAGGCTCGGATGACAGCGAAGTACTAGATTTTTTTCTAAAGCTAACAAAGCGTGGGAAGCAGACACATAGGATATGAGAATTTTGCATTAATATATAGGGGAGATATGTATTACTAACTCAATTTACATTACAATTTCATATTCCACACTTATGTGAATTTTCTTTTATTTATCTATGACATTTTTTTTTTAAATAAAATTTTCTTTTGTTGCTCTTATTATTTTTTAAATCATTGGATACCACTCTTATCACGCAAAAATGAGATGGTATCCCGTGTTTTCTCACTAAATTTTTTTAACTTTCTTTAATAATCGTTGTTTTTAAGTAATTTATTGACACCAATTTTTTTATTTATATTATGTAATTGAACGGTGTTTACATATAAATAGAAAAATGCACTAATTTTTTATTTATATATAATTGACCGTTGTTTACATATAAATAGAATTATATTATGTAATTGAACGGTGTTTATATGTAAATAGTAAATAAAAACGTAATTTTTGACAACGGTTTTCTTATTTATATTATGTAATTCACCGCATATAAATAAAAAAATATATTAATTCTTTTATATTATTTTATCTGCATGATAGACGGTGCTGATGAATTTCACTACTTATTTCCAGATACTCTTACAATACTTTAATATTTTATTATATACTATCATAGAGTTCTATATTATTTGTTATTTTGTATTGTGTTTTATGAATTATAATTTTTTGTTTGATATTTGTTGGACCTTATACTTGTTCAGATTATATATTAAGTTATATTTCGAAAAAAAATAGTTATTTTCATATAAAAAATAACTCACAAGAAATATATAATTATTTATTAATATTAAAATAACTTGTTCAAATAGCTCACACAATAAACAACGCTATTGTTGAGATCAAAATGTAACGTTTTAAAACATTAGTCTCTGTCTTTTTGCTTATATCTTTATTCTTCTAAAAATCTTTTCAAAAATACTTTCAATTTATCCTTATCATTATTCTATTCATTCTTAAATGTTCTGAAAAAAAAAAAAGATTTGACATTTAAACTTTGGTTTTTATATCCGATTATAATTCTTAATTCATAATCGATTTATGTGTATAATTGAATCGAGATGTCAAGTGGAGTTTTATAAGCTACCGAAAATGAGCCGTGATGATTGTTGAACCTCTCGCCTTTCACAAAACACAAAGGGTACTCTTCTTCAATATGTGTATTTTATTTTTTATTCCATAAATCACAAATGAAATAAACTTCTAATTTTTTTGTTGAAATTTTTTTTTTCAATCTTCCTCTTTGCATGTGGTTTTTTGTTTTGACAGCATTTTCTAAATTTTTGAAAATGCACGATTGTTTTATGGCAAACACTTGTGTTAGGCTAAATTGACGGGTCATGATCCGTTAGGCCATCTGACTCGATACGAGAATGTATTGATTTTTGTACTATGATGTATTGGTTTTTGTACTCGAAAATATTGATTTTTCATAAATCTCTGACCCGTGTTATAAAACATTGGTTTTTTATACTATGATGTATTGGTTTTTTGCTATAATGTATTGATTTTGTACTAGAATATATTGGTATGAAATTTTGGCCCGACGGATGATCCGTTAGTTCAGCCTGCCAAGAGTGTTGTCCTTGTTTTATTTCATAGACCTGAAATAATTGTTCAAATAAAATTGACATTTTATCATTATAATTCATAATGGTGCGCAATTCAATTTTAAAATTATTCATTCTACATTTGTCCATATTATAATAGATTATAGTATTTATTTAATTTCTTATCACATACTGATTTCTTGTTTCACAGGTTAGCTACCTAATTTTGAAGGTGTAGCATATACTTATTTGATTTGTTGATATTGTTTACAAGATGAAAATGCATGATACATTTGGGATTTTTTGGGATTATTTCAGTGGGTCTCAATTTGTATTCTGATATGATATTACACATTTGGAGATGCTCTATTTTTTCAATTTTGTTATTTTTCAACTTATTTGAAACATGTGGAATTTTCTTTATTATTTGCAAAACATGATTTTATTTTGAATAAAGTTTATTTTATATTTTATCCAATCTAACATACTCTCACTGTTATTTTTTATTACAATCTTTCAAATAATATAGTTTTAAAAAAAAGTCTATATTCTCCTCTATTTGTTTTTGTTATTAACAATAAAATATATATCTTTTTGCAATATTATTTGGTGTAGTATTAAGATATTTTATTATATTAACATTATACAATAGATAAAACCCATTCCGTCCATATCACCAATTTTTAGAAATAGTCAGTTTATGTTTCAACCTCAATAGTAAAAATAAAAAATAATTGAAAAGACTTTATTGTGACAAAGACGGTAGATATGTAAATAGAGTTAATAATGTACTTTGTAAAGAAAATTTGCGGTGTGTAAATTAAATAATACATTTTTAACTATTACTATTTGTTTATTCTTTAAACTTATGCATTTTTTAATACACTCAATATTATAATGTGTGTGTGTATATATATACCTATGTGTTCATATGGGTATTACGCTAGTGTGTGTGTGTGTGTATATATATATGTGTGTGTGTGTGTGTGTGTGTGTGAAGTTGAGTGCACAATGCATTTTATATCAATTTTTCTTCTCTATAATGTATATGTATATTTTGTCCGATTAAATAAAAGCGTTATATATTTATCAATGTAGTTGTTAGTAGATATGTGTACCAATTTGTGCAAATCGTCGGTTCGAACTGGTGGTCAACAATTTGATTAATCGTTGACCACGATTCAAATCAAAATTATAATCGCCATTAAGGTGCTCTGGTTCCAATTTGAGCTAATTACAAACCGCGAACATACGATTCGAAATGCCATTGGTCGTTGGCAAAACCGGCGGTTCAAGCCGACGGTTGAACCATGCTCAATGTAGCCATTAGAGCGATCAAAATTACCATTTGAAATCAATGGTACAAATCAAATGACCGTTACTTCAAACCGTCGTTTTAAAACGTAACCGACGGTTTGGTTGTAGATTTTTTTTCACTCTTATAAATACCTCCCTTCCTCAACTCATTTATCTCACACCAAACTCTCATATTTTCTAGAATCTCTATTCTACATTGCTCTTATTTTCAAATCTAGTGATTTACTAATTTCAATTATCAAGCCTTCATCAATTTCAAGTTTTAAGTTTCAGTGTTTTACTTCTAAACATATTTCATACTTTTGTGAGTTTTTTTTTCAAATGGTAGAATCTCATTTATAACGAAAACTCAAAGTTACAACAAAACATCAAATCAACAGGGCCAACGGGCCACGGTTTCCAACTTGGTTAAATAACCAAGGTGAAAATCTCCTAACATGAACAGTGGTAAGGAGGAAAACTCACTCCATGAAGAAGTTAAACGACCAAGAAACAAGAAAATACAAAGAAGACCCTAACAAAAGAAAACTAAAGACTACCTAACAAGACCATGAACTACAACGAAAAACAAAGTGCACCCCCCAACTAGCAACCCGACTCACCATCGAGCGATGGGGACTTGGAAAAACCACACTCGTGGTCACATCCCAAGAATTTCTACCACAACCCTATCACCTTCAGTATGGCCACACATAAATGAACCAAAGATCAACGTCCCGGGCATGAACTACACCACGCATTGTCGGTCAAATAATGTCCAACCTACAAACTTTGCCCCTCACTGGAACCAACGTAACAAAGCCGCCGTCAAACCAAACTTGGGTAGCGATCAGACAAACATCACTGACCTAGACTCTCCACTTTATCTTCTTCTCTCACCAACAAATATGAGCAGAGACCTCGGTATCGGAATGAAATCGATGAATTTGGATACTCCACCACCACCATCCCTCTCAAAATTAGATCACGAAAACCATGAGGAGTGGGGAAGTGCCACAACCACTGGCTAGAGTGGCAGGTGGAAGGAATGGAATGACGATGGCATCTTAAAGGAAGAGAAGGAGAGCAAGAGATTGGAATTTTAAGATTTTTAGAAAAAGGATAGGCTAATAGCCTATAATTAAGTTATCCTTGGCTACGTTACACACACACACACACACACATATATATATATATATAACACTTTCTACTTCACTCGAGATTTATGCCCTAATTTAGCTTACTACTCCCTATTATTTATTTTCTCTCTATATAAAAAAATGTCAAGTCACGAAGGTTCTTCTCATTGAGTCGACAAGGGGGAGAGCATAGCACTCGATGACGATGTGAACGTCCATTAATTTTTACGAGGTATTACTCATTTAGTCGATGACTACAATCTCAACCCCATCAATATTGATGAAGATTTGAGTGATACCGACATTGATCGAACTTATCGAGCCGCCGCTACTACTATAGGCAAATAAATGCCCAAGCACGTGGAGCATGATCATACGCTAATAATCATCATTTCATGCATGTTTTTAGTAGTTTTTATGTGTTTAATGTAGAATTATTTGTGTTGTCTTTTGGTAGTTTTTATGGTGTTTCTTATTCTTTTCACTTTTGGGTTGTATTTGTGTAGGAACGTTAAAGATAAGTGAATTTGGGAGAATTTATTGTGCAATGATAGTCACGTATACAAGAGCATGAGTCGAGGGAACAAAACAAGAAGTAAAAATCCACAAACGGATTTAAAATATCAAGAAATCATGGAAAACATGGCCTGGCATGTTTCTTACCGACAATCCTATTTTGAAAAACATGGCCAAGCAGTGTTTTTGAGATTTTGGTCGTGTTTTGTCCCGCTGGCCATGTTTCTGACTGAATAGTGCGATTTTATGATTTTGGGACCCATTTTATTTGTTTTTCGAGGGCAATTAGGAAATATACTTGAGGAACTATAAATAAGAACCCTACGTCGTTTTAACACAATTCAGGAGGCTAGAAGATTACAACAACAAGCAAAAATAAGGACGGGAAGAGATTGAAGGAGTTCTTGAAGAAAACCTCACACATACTTTGAAGATTCGCTAGTGAGGTAATTTTACCATTGGTTTGAAAACTAAAACTTGTAAACATGACTTCTCCTTTCTTGGATTTATTGTTTTACACTTCTTTTGATTTCAATTCAAGCATGAACTAAACTTCTTATGTGTTTGGATTGAGATGAACCCAAAATTTAACTTGTGATTGGGTATTGGTTGATTTATATTATTTTACGCTCTTCATTCGATTTGCTTGTTTACCAATTTTCTCAACTCGATAATTATAGTTTATTGATTTGGGTTTGTTCATTACTTTTAATCAAACGAATCGAAGTAGAGTAAGAACACAAACAAGTAGAAGGAGTTGCATTCAATCCTAGATATAAGATGATATAAATCTTCCAGATTAGGGGTGAAATCTAACAAGGAAAAATTAAATAATTAAAAATTAAACCTCGATCGTCCTCCGCAAATGCCCTCTCGACATATTTTCTGACTGATCTTTGATTACCTGCAAAAATCTTATATTTTGTCAATATTGGGTGAGGGAGAATTCATAAATGATGTCCAAGTGGAATAAATACCGTAAGTAAGATAATAGCTCATGTTATATTTGTCATCATTAACTTCAAAGTGTACCAGATGAGCTTCACCTTTTGCAAGGTTCATAAATATATTTGACCTCCCCAACACGTTGATATCATTGTTCCATTCGAGTACGCCATAGTAGCCATGTTAGATCTAGAAACCTCTTCAAGCAACTGCTAGAAAAATGATTAAAGGCTCTTTCTGGTGGACATTTTGGTATTATCATGCTCAAGCAGCATGACAATTCTTCCATACCTAATGCATTCAATCGATGCTTCTAAGCATTATGGAAAACCCTCTTTGAGCATTCTTGGCAGTGAGACGAGCAACGTCTGGCCAAGTTAGTTGCAAAGTAAGTCACATGTCGAGCACATGCAGAAGTTCTAGAAGATATAGAGTAGTGTTAAGACGGCCCTAGATTCCCTGAACATACCCAAGATCCCAGATGAGGAAAAAGACAAAGCAAAGCAGGTTGAGATTTTGTAGAGTCAAGAAGAAAAGAGAGAGCTCGAGATAAATTAGTTTGCTCCATTAAACGAAATTCACAATTATGCCCCTTATAATAACATTAAATCTCGACCACTCTAAAATTATATAGGGCTTAGCTTAAAACCTATTATAAGAAGAATCAAAGTAGTTACAATGGCCCCCAATATCGGAAATCCTTCCTTTGAATAATGGGATAGTTGGTGAGGGTTCTTTATAAATACTCTTAGAGCATCTGAGAGAGAGAGGTATATATATATATATATATATATATATATATATATATATATATATATATATATATATATATATATATGTGTGTGTGTGTGTGTGTGTGTGTGTGTGTGTGTGTGTGTGTGTGTGTGTTTGTGTGTGTGTGTGTGTGGATTGGTTCATGTGAGAATCATCCCTGGTGTGAGAACCAAGGACAAATCCTAACCATTAGTTTTAATGACCTAAACGGCTATAATTTATTCTTAATTCTTCATATCAATGGATGATGATTTCTTACCTTTCTACCATTAGTAGCAGTACAATCTGTGTCATAAGTAGCAGTGTAGTATGTTACATAAGTAGCGGTTCATCGCATAAATAGCAGTTGCAGTAGCGCATAAGTAGCAGTGCAGTATATCGCATAAGTAGTTGTGCATTCTATCGCATAAGTAACCGTGTAGTCGTATAAGTAGCAACCAAAAGTTACCTTATATACAAATGTGTTAATAATAACATCACCCGTAATTTACTTTATTGACTAAAATAATATACTGATCAATCTCATCCAATTGTGTAGTGTTAGGTGGGCTCTTGGTTCTCACGTGGTAGAAAGATTCTCACTTGAACCAAACTCTATATATATACACACATTAACTTGAGCGTTGGAAATAGTTTGTCGGAATAGCCCTCCGACACCCTTTTCTAACATTTCTGTTGGTGCAGGTGCTCGTCCCAGTGGAGGCGCGTGGTGGTCTTAGTTCTAGACCCGACCATGTAGTACACGGGGTTGTGAATTTGCAACCTCTGGACAGCTAACTTGCCGGAACTCACCTTAAACTTGCAATTTGACCGAGTGAGGTCGTGTTTTACCAAAGATACATACCCCGGGATGCATTTTATCAAACCTTGTGAACTTTTTGATTTTCAAATTTAATAAAATTTTAGTTTTGGATCTTTTTTTCATATATAAATATCCAACTGATAAACTTTTGTCGATCTTCATTGTTACACTCATATTCATATAATTAAAAGAATTATAATTATATAATTATATTCTCACCTTCATGTTTGATATATGATTATGAAAAATAAAATTTGAAAGTAATGTTATAATTATATGCGTATAATTAAGATGATGACAATGAAGTTCCCCAAGATGTCTATAGTGTTAGAATTAACTATCATCGTAACACATTTCTCATATAGTATTTAAAAAAAATCAATCGTACTGATTAAGTCGACATTTTATTTTCATAATCATATAGCAAACATGAGTGTGAAAATATAATTATATGATTAATATTTCTATAATTATATGAATACGAGTGTGAAAATGTAATCATATAATTACAATCTTTATAATTACATGCAATACGAGATATAATTATATAATTATATTCAATACGAGTTTAATAATGAAGATCGATAAAAGTTATTAATTTGATATATTATATATATATAATACAGATTCAAAATAAATAATTTATTAAGTTTTGAAACTCAAAAAGTTCATAATGTTGGACAAGATGTATCCCAAAGTACGTGGGTTTGGTAAAACACAACCTCACTTGGTCAAATCGCGAGTTCAAGATGAGTTCCAGCGAGTTGCCTCGCCCAAAGTTGCAAACTCACAAACCCATATATAAAAGGTTGCGATTAATTATGAAAAATACATTATGTTGCAATCCTTAAAAAAAACGTGTAGTATATGATGGATTTTTTTCCCTTTTTATAATGCAAGCTAAATATAATTCGGCAACTAACAATCTGAATTATGTTGACTTTTCACTTGCAATCTTTGACCAATTAGAGTTGGAATATTCCACGAATATTCTGTTTGCATTGAAGAATATTCCAACTCCGACTGCTCGGAGATTTCAAAGCAAGAAATCCACACAGTTTAATTTTTTTGTTGTGAAAATATTTAAAAAAAAGATCTTTTTCCCAACAAATCAAATTGCTGGGCCAATTACTCAAAATTACCTGTGGTCATAAGAGTTCATTTGATTGCAGAAGGCGACCAATCGGGATGAAATGATTTTATATAAGCAGCTGCCCTAGCGACATGTGGACAAGCCATCGATGTTCCAGATTTGACCTTATATCTAATCGATTTCTAAAAATAAGATAGACATGCTGCCAGGATTTCAACTCCAGGCGCAACTAAAAAAAGGTGCAATGAATAGTGTAGCGCTAGTGCACACTATTGGTGCACTAGTGAGCACTATTTTAAAGATATTTGTTGGAGATGGTCTGTTCTCAATTTCCAGCATAAATATACACAAACAAAAATAAAGTATAATTTGGAATTATAATTAAAACTACGAATAAAGCAACAGCATGCTCATGGGCAGAGAGAGATCCTCCCGCCTTCTCACTGTACCGATTACGACGAGACTTATGATAATAATATTTTCATCAACAAGCTAAATAAAAAGAATCCACTAGTAAATTTATTCATTATTATGAACTATATCAATTGAGATCTTAGGCTTCTTAGTAGATTTACTAGTTCTTATGGAACACCAAATACACCGACATCGCTTCAAATTTCACATTGAAAGAAAACTCTGTGCAGATAAGTTACAGCTGCATTAACATGGATTGCAGGAATTTATAAATTATGGAAGATAAACACAAATTTAATGCATGAAAATCAGGTATTGACATCCAGAATTCAAACAAATCATATGCAAGCAACTTTATAAGAAATCTGGTTATGATTAGCTCTAAAGAACAAATAACAAAGGCTTAAAAACATAAGTTGGAGTTTTAAGAAATTAACCAGACCTGGAATACTTCTAAACCTTCAAAGCTTCACTTGAATTTTCATTGATCTAGATTGCGTTGACTAATTTGTCCGTAAGCTCCAATTAAATTTAAATATTTTGGGTTCTTTTTCATTTGTGAAAATTCTTGAGAATTTAGTTCTTAATCCTTCATTGCCTGAATTATTTGTAACGATCCGAGTGTGAAGAGCTACATCAGAGGGTGGAGAGGAGAAACTGAGTAATGAGAATTACACTTTTAGAGATGAGACAAATTGCAATAAATTGCAGACGCTTTCCGAGGAATGCGAGAAACTCTCTTCTGAAAACAACTTCATAAAGGTTCGCAATTATCATATTTAGAGTTTTTCTCTAGCTTGTTATGAAATTCTAATCATAGACGAATAGACACCATTGGCAGGCTGACTAAAAAACAATTAAGTAGATTTGATATTTTAATAGATATTAATTTAAGAATATCCTAATTTGCCTAGCTTTTTTTCGTACAATTTCTTTTTAATTGAAGTACAAAAATAAATGCAATATATAAAACTAATAAAAATTTATTTAACAATTTTAAAAAAAAGAGCAGCGCAATGAATAGTGCATCGCTAGTGCAGAATAATGGTGTGCACAACTGGAGCACAATTCATCACAAAAGTAGCACTCAACTTTATTTTAAGGAGAATGATAGAAATTGTCTAAATACATATCATATAATGAAGGATTGTAATTCAATCATTCAAATTACCCGAAATGCAACGAGAGGCCATAGATGATGGCGCATGCATCAACGCCATAAACAGTTCTAATCTCTCTCACCTTCTTCATTAGATCCTTCTTTAGTTTCTCGAACATCTCCATCTTTTCAGAGTCATCGGTAATGTAATCTAGGGTTTCTTTCTTTGTTGTCATTTTTCACTATTTTTTCTCTTTCCAGCTACTAATTCAATCAAAACTGGACCTTCAGCAGTTGAATAGCTGTTGAAAAGAAAGAACTTGCCACAATGCAACCTTATTTAACAAGTTAAATCCCAACCTCTGTATCGCATCAAGTTCCTCTGACGGTAAACGTAATAGTACGACTTCTCAATAACCCATGTGGAACAATGCAAAGAACCATATCTCATAGTGCAATATTTTAAATCTCATAGTTTTATTTGTTTATTATTATCAATTTAAACTTCATATTTTCTTAAATATTTCAATTATATTTGAATTAACTTGAATATTAGTTTATAATAATTAATTGAAATACAAATTAATAACAATATATAAAACTAATAAGGATATACTAAAAATTAGAAAAAAAGCACAATGAGTGCTGCAACGCTAGTGCACAATATTGGTAACAATATTGGTGCACTTAAGGATATTTGTTGAAGATGGTCTAAAAACAATCATACATGTCCGTTCTCAATTTCCAACATAAATATGTACACAAACAAAAATAAAGTATATTTTGGAATTCAAAATTAAAACCACGTACCAAAGCAACAATATGCGCATGGATTGAGCGAGATCCTCCAATATGGCGAGAACAACCGGAGTAGGGTCCCGCCTTCTCACCCAACTGGATTCGTCTTGCCATCTCATACTTGTCAATGACCTCGGGGAGGCTCAAGTATGCCAACCACTTTTCCCAAATCTCCTGGGACACACACTCGAGTTTTTGATAACCTAACAATCTCTTGAATGTGGTCGTCATATCTTTAAATTTACAAATCATTTGTAAATTTAATGCTTGAAAATCAGGCATTGACACCAAAAATTCAAATAATGAATATGCACGCAATTTTATAAGAAGTCCGGTTATGTTTGGCTCAAAAGAACAAACAACAATGGCTTTAAAAAACATAAGCTCAAGTTTTAAGCAACTAACTAAATCTGAAACTGTATACTACCACATTACATTTATTGCAAGCTACATTCAAACATGAAAATGATTTGAAGTGCAAAAATAACAATTCATAATAGTTTTGTATTTTCAAAAACTTTCTATTTAGTTATGCTATGCAGTTTTATCTACTTTAGTAATTTTGTGTAATTGTTTTGTTTTTGTAACTTTATGAAATATTTTTAAATTTATGTGTAGTATCACAAATCTTCGGTACTTTTTTTATTTATAATTATCAAATTACAAATAAACAATTACCACGTATAACAGAATTAGCTTTAATAATAATATCTATTGATTAACTAAAATATAAAATAGTTACAATATCCAAAGCTAATAAAAACATATAATAACAAATTAAATAACAAAATAACAAAAATAAAAAGGAAACAAAATAAAAAAGAGAAAAAGGAAACAAAACAATAAAAGAAAAAGAATAGTGCAATGCTATTTCTAGTGCAACACTCCCCTATGTTAGTGCAGTTTGCTGGAGCACAAGCGCAATTTTAAGGGGATTATTGGGTATGATCTAAGTACATCATGTCATATAATAAATTTTAAGTTACCCGACTGGCAATTAGAGGACAGCCTGGGAGGATCATCTCGTGGTGTTTGTGCTCCACCAGATAAACAAAATGTCTACATGTCCTCGTCCCGACGTGATAAATATGATTGGTTCTTGAATTAGTCTGATGTAATGTGTTCTACTTCAATATATCTGTGTTGATTGGTTTGTGCATAAGCTCCAGTTAAATTTATATATTATCGAGTTTTTTCATTAGTAAAAATTAGTGCTTTCATGACTTGTATTATCATATTTCTCTAACCGATATTCACCAATCTTTGCAGGCCGAGCTACAATAGAGGGTGCAGAAATTGAGTAATGAGAATCACACTCTCTTAGACGCATCACACTCTTCCGAAAATAACTTCATAAATGTTCTCTCTTTTTCTCTCTCTATGGCATTAATCAAATTCAGGATTTTTGTCTTGCTTGTTATGAAATTATAATCATAGACGAATAGGCACCATTGGTAGAGAGAGTATACCATAGACACCGATGCACATTGTAAGGTGCACCCTGTAATTTAATTTATCATCACATATAACTGACATATATCATCACATATAACTGGTACATACCATCACATATAACTCGTACATACCATCACATATAACTGATACATATCATCACAAGTCAAAATTCTAAATCTAAAATTTAAAATCCTAAAATTAAAAAAATAAACCTGAAACAAAGAATTAAACACTAAAAATGGAAAATTAATCCCTAAAATGAAAAACTAAACCCTGAAATTGAATATTAAACTCTAAATCCTAAATTTCTATCACATATCATCTCATATAACTGACACATATCATCACATATAACTAACACATATCATCACATATAACTGATAGAATAATAGATTTTTGCCCGGACCCTAAAATGGAAAATTAAATAAAAGAAATAAAAAACTAAACCTTAAAATGAAGTATTAAACCCTAAAAATGGAAAACTAAACCCTACAATGTAAAACTAAACCCTAAAATGGGAAAGTAAACCCTAAACTCTAAACTTTTGACACATATAATCACGTATAACTATCATATATCATCACGTATAACTGTCAAATATCATCACGTATAACTATCATATATCGTCACGTAAAACAGGGTTCACCTAGCAAGGTGCACCCAGGTGCATCTAATAAATTGCCCCATTGGTAGGCTGAATAAAAAATAATTAAATGGACTTGTTATTTCAATAGCTATAATTTAGGATTCTCCTAATTTGCATAGCTTAATTTCTTACAATTTCTATTAAATTGAAGTACAAAAATATTTTACACACACACACACAAACTTTAGAAAATAAAAAAAGAAAAAGAATTGCACAACAAATAGTGCGGCGCTAGTGCAGAATATTGGTGCACTGCACAAATTTAACCAACATTTTTTAATTGTTGTGAAATAACAAGAAACTCTCTCTGTGGGGCACAGGGAGTATATAATTTAAAAAATAGTAATACATTTATGTAAATATTGGTGGGATCCACATCCTAAAATATGAGATGTGATTGGTAGATTTGAAATACGAATAGTTGGAAAATAGAAAAGTGGGTTTGGAAACATAACCACGCATGCCATTAACATTTCAATTCTTGAAAATGTGAATCCGCAACATTAATTCAACCTTTGTAAAAATGTTAATACTTTTTGGAGGTGGATGTAGAGGAGCGTGCAAGAGCAGCTAGAGAGGCTGGTGGTGATGATGCGTTCGACATGACACGGTTGTACCGCCAAGTCATGCCTATGAAGAAGCGTCTCTATGGATCTTGGTCTAAGTGCTCGCCCGACACCAATTGATGAGGGTACAATGAGGAGACGGGTCTAAGTATTTCACAAAGTTTCAAATAATTGGGTTATTTGATTCACGTCCACTTTAAACCGTCTTCCATTTCTCTTCGAGTTCTATAATTATTCATACGTTACGAATGATTTGCAAGTCAGATATTAAAAACTACTTATTTAGAATATGCAAGAGATGAACATTATCACTCTTCACTAATTCTCTCGCTGGGCAATAAGCAGCAGTAACAGGTTCTTAAAAATGCAATGAAATCAATACAATAGTTTTATAATTAGAATTCACAAAAATTGGAATGCTTTAGAAACTAGAGTAGCAAACGAATCGAGCTCACAAAATGTAATATAAGTATCATTGTTTAGTCTGCTCTAGCCAATCGAGCACTAGTTCTACATAATATTCACATTAGATTTTAACACAGCTCAAACTAAAAATGAATAAAAAATCGTGCTTGATTTAGAACTTGAATTTATTAATATTAGTGGGATGAGCTTAGAATCATTGAAATATGGAATTGAAATACAAACCTTGAGATCACTGCCAGAAAAGCAATTTCTTTTGTGTGCAATCGCATTGAAATCAACATCACCCGACAACTCATCGTTTGCCAGTATCACTTTCAACACCTTAGATTTAGCCACGTCAAGCAAATCTACCATGCATCTTCATAAGAAAAAGAAAAGGGAAAAGAAATTATGAATATATCAAGAGATAAGTTTGATTTTTTTATTTGTTTTTTTTATAACCTTATTTTAATTATTTAACCAAAAATAAACAAATAAACAGTAATGAATAGTGCAACACTAGTTCGCAATATTGGTGCACTAGTGAGCACTTAGCGCTATTTCAAGGATATTTGTTGGAGATGGTCTAAAACCAACCTTACGTGTCATTTCTAGCATAAATACACACATAAACAAAATAAAGTATATTTAGGAATTTAAAACTAAAACTACGAACCAAAGCAACAACATGCTCATGGGCCGAGCGAGACCCTCCGCTATGGTAAGAACAACCAGTGCTGGGTCCCGCCTTCTCACTTTTTTGGTTCCGTCTTGCCTTCTCAGACTTGGCAATGACCTTCGAAAGGCTCCAGTATGCCAACCACTTTTCCCAAATCGCCTGGGACACACATTCGAGTTTTTCATGAGGCAAACTCTTGAATGTTGACACCATATCTTTATACTGAATTGCAGGCCCAACGAACGGGGCCCAACTAAAGTGAATTGTATTGTTGTTGTAATCTTTTGTTACAACTAATAAAATATACTAACAATAAATAACCCCCCCCCCCCCCCCAAAAAAAAAAAAAAGCACAGCGAATATTGGTGCATTGTTGAGTACAATCGAGCACAAAATAGCACTCCACGTTATTTTAATGAGATTGCTGGAGATTGTCTAAAGAATCCTAAGAATAACAAATTCAACACCTAAAACGTGTTCAAACACATACAACACCAATAATAACTTCATTTGATTCCATTTTTTAAACTAAAATATGAATTCAACTTAATTTAATTTACCTTGAACTTTTGAAAACATTCCTTCTTGTGGTTGCCTGGAACGACCTTCCAGTTGACTCCATCTTTGTGAATATTATTTTTAATAATTTTTATTATGACCCTCAAAACACTACCCGACATCAGAGTGATCATAAGTGATGGTGGTAGCCACTTTTCAATAAGCTATTTGAGAAGCTCATGAAGATCTATGGGATCAAGCATAAGATAGCTACGCCATATCATCCCCAAACATCGGGGCAAGTTGAAACACGCAACAAGCAAGTGAAGAGCGTACTTGAGAAAATGGTGCAACCTAATCGTAAAGATTGGTCGAGGAAGTTGAGCGATGCCTTGTGGGCCCTCTGAACGGCCTACAAAATGATTCTATGTACGAGCCCTTATCGTTTGGTCTTTGGAAAATCTTGTCACTTGCCGGTTGAGTTTGAGCATAAAGCTTTTTGGGTGATAAAAGCCACGAATATGGATTTGAAGAAGGCCAGGCTAGAAAGAATGTTGCAAGTGGAGGAGTTAGATGAGCTTCGAAACGTTCAATATGAAAATGCTCGTATCTACAAGG
This sequence comes from Phtheirospermum japonicum, assembly GCA_014905375.1. Classification (NCBI taxonomy): domain Eukaryota; kingdom Viridiplantae; phylum Streptophyta; class Magnoliopsida; order Lamiales; family Orobanchaceae; genus Phtheirospermum; species Phtheirospermum japonicum. Next base: position 699,623 of record BMAC01000377.1, read on the forward strand.
AAAGGACGAAGCGAGTCCATGACGAGAGAATAGTACCAAAAGAACTTGAGGTTGGTATGCCCGTCTTCCTTTACAACTCTCGTTTGGTCTTATATCCTGGCAAGTTGAAACCTAAGTGGATGGGGCCCTATACAATTGAAGAAGTCAACCCGAGTGGGGCGGTGACCTTGATCAACCCTAAGACTCAAGAATGATTCCAAGCCAATGGCCATCGGGTCAAGCCTTATCGTCATGTTTTTCTCTTTCCACCCGACAAGGAGGTCATTGCTTTGGTGGATCCTCCCGTCTCAACTTCACCATGAGCAAGAAGAGAGTTCATCAAGCTAATGACGTAAAAGAAGCTCTTCTTGGGAAGCAATCCATGTTCTTTTCATTTATTTCTTTTATTTTTACATTTCTTCCTTTCTTACTTTCTTATTATATAAAAATACAAAAGCATTAAAAAAATAAAAAACAAAAAACAATTGTGTTGTCTTTTGGTTCTTTTAGCCCTTGGTTTTGTTTTGTTTTGATTCATGTGTATAATTCCTTGTGTTTTTGATTTTGTGTGATTTTCTTTTATAGTGTTTTGTTTTCCGACTCCAACCTTCGTCGATTTGATAAGTTGGTAGTGTTCATGGATTCGGGAGAAACAAGCCAAGCTCGATTTTCATTGGTATTGATTGGATGTTTAAGTGGACCCCACTGAGCTCAACCCAAACTCGCTCGGTTAAGGAAGCTTCTATCTCACCCTCCTTTTACTTGATTTTCATTAAAAGTAATGAAGGTATTGCATGGTTTAAGTGTGGGGTGGGTAGGTGGTTAGGGTCCGGGTTTTACAAATCATGATTTGTCTTTCTTAACTCGAGTCTTGACAAAGTGACGCATTCTTGGCGAAGTGATGCTTACTAATTGTGTATTTATATGGTTGAGTCATTTTTGTGTCTTGTGTGTGTTTATTATATTGTTGAGTAATCACCACATGCTTCGACGTTTGAATAGTTTACTTGTCGGGTTTTTACATGATATGCCCTCTTGTGTAAGAGTTGAATTTGTGTGCTTCGTCTAAAACCCGCATATATATATATATATATATATATATATTCAACATTTACTCGTGAGAATATTGAAAAGTTCTAAAAGCTCTTTTGATTTTGTCTCCAAAACCCAGTGCAAACTAGTGTGTAGCATTGTGTGAATTATCGGTTTTGATTGCATTTTTATAGAAATTGCATTGAGGAGGCTTAGGTTTGCTCGTACATGATTGAATTTAGAAATGAACTCAAGGCACATATATCACCCTTATTCTGGCCATATCCAAATATACAAGCTACTTAAAAATCCCAAATGAACCCCCTTGAGCCTATGCTCCGTTTCTTGTTAGCCGAGCTCGATTTTAGCTCTTATATCTTCATAAATGGTGAGGAGAGAGATTATGTTGTTAGTTGACTAGAAATGTGTGGGAAATCAATTGTGGGTTTTGGGTTTTGAGTTTCTTATTTAAAAAAAAGGAGAACAACAAATAAACTCCAACACAAATCACAAAAATTGATAAAGCGTGTATTTAAGTGAAAAGACTAATGTTTAAAAAGGCTAAGTTTAGTAAAAAGAAGCAAATTTAAAAAGCTTCAAAGTGTTGTGAAATAAACTTGTAAAAGTGTGTGAGTGTACGAAAGGGTTTCGAATGAAAGTCTGGTAATATGGGAAGGGTGAAGCGATTTTAAGCTTCGAGTTCTAGAAGTTAGGGTTTCGTGTGTTATTGATCACTTTTGATCATGTGTTAGACACTATATCCATATATTTCATACCTTACCAAAGAGCCGATATTACAACCCCAAATAAAGACCTCTTTCGATTCTTGTTTGGTTATGTACAATGGGCGAGTTTGAGTTTCTAATTTGTGAAATATTGACAAGGTGCATGCATTGTCCGACTTGAGTGTATACACGTCCCAAATAAAACAAACACTTGAGCAAATTGAGCGAAAACCCTCAAGATTCCATTTGAGAGGAAGTCATCGATTTGGTTTTCAATTGTGAAAGAGTATACGAGCAATGCTTGGCGATAACGAGTTTATGTTGACACTTTTATCATTCTAATAAGGATAAGCACAAGAATTTTTCTTTAGCATAATGTTCATTGCATATACATTCTCGATTCTTTTCGTTGTTCGAGGACGAACAAACCGATAAGTGTGGGGTGGTTGTTTTGCATGTAATTGTGGTATTTTTCTCGTGTTTTTAATTAGAGTTTAATGTTGTTTATAGTAGTTTTGAGTCGAGTTTCGTTAGGTTGATAGGTTGTTTCTTGTTTTTTATTTTTTTTTGTTTTGAGCCTTATGTATACGATATTGGTGAAATTTGTGGGATTCTTGAGTTTTTATGTTTAAAATTCTTATTTTGTAGGTGGCTTAATGAATTAGATTCGCGCCAAGATGTGTCGGCATGCGCCTAGGTTCGAGCCAAGGCATTAAGGCCCAAAATTTGTGCCAAAACAAGAAAACCAAGCCGAAAGTAGCCCGAATCGACTGACATGCTAGTCGATTGACCGAAGCGGCCCGAATCGACAGCAAAATCGACTTCCAAATCGACTAAGAACAGCCCAAATTGACTGCTCGACCGAGGCTGGGACATTGGAGCAGCAGGGCAGTCGATTGACTTCCTACCTGTCGATCGACTGCCAGTCGATTGACTGAAAGGCCTGTCGATCAACTGCATCGCAAGGCACTCGGGATTTTTGGCATTTTTGATGATTTTTCCCCTGCGAAACTCTATATAAGCTTCACATCTTTCTCCAAAGAAAGAATTCACTCTCCTCCCAACTCTTGCATGGGTTTGGGATTTATTTTCACTCTCTAGGTTTTAGATTTAATTTTCAAAATCTTCCTTGGGTTTGTAAGCTCAAGAAGAATGTAAGTCATCACTTGGATTTTATTTTGATTGTAATTTCATTCAAGCTTTTGGATTCTCTTTCTTAAATCAAGTAAGTCTTTCATTATTTTCTTCCTTGTTCTTCAATTTATGCATGTTGCCTTATCTCTTAGATTTGTTGTTAGATTTATGATTTGGTTTATGGAATCTAGGTGAGTGACACACCTCGATCATAGATCGGGTCTTGGATCGTTTTTATTTCAAGTATTTCATATGCTTTATTTTGGTTTTTATTTTCATGCATAGTTTTATGTTGAATCCTATATCTACTCTTCGTTTCTTGTTATTTTTCGAAAATATTTAAACATTCACGTCAACTTTTATTGCTCTTTCGATTGGTGCTTTCGATTTTTGTTGATTTGCTTTATTTATAATTTTATGATCATGCATGCATAGTTGTACTTTAAGTTTTCATGCTTGTACCTTGTTGTTTCCTTGCTTTTTATTGCTTGTTTTTCTTATTGCTTGCAATTTCAATACGGCACATGCACGAGGCATCCAAAATACTTGATTTACTTTTCATATATAGTTGTAGTTTCTCGTTCATTATCGTTTATTTCTATTTATTTTCGATTTCCTTTAATTTCTCAAGCTAAAAACCCATCGATTCGCACAAATCAATCGAATTCCGATAATACCAATCCACACGAACCTTATCTATACTACACCCCCAAAACTTCTCTCTTCAACCAACGGCCAAAATCCGAGTAATAATCCATATAGTAAAACTTATAATCCCGGATGGAGGCAAGACCCAAATTTCTCATGGAGCAACCAAGCCCAGCCACGGACGGACCCACCCCCTGGTTTTCAGCATCAACAACCATGATCACCCAATCTAGAGGAGTTGATGATGAAATTTGTTCAAACAACTGAAGCCCGTTTCACCTCCTCTGAAACATCTCTGAGAAATCAAGAAGCTTCTATTCGTAACTTGGAGGTCCAAATTGGACAAACTGCAAAGATGGTCTCTGAAAGGCCACAAAGGAGTTCGCCTAGTAACACCAAGCCAAACTCAGAAAAATATGTTAATGTTATTACCGTCAACAGTGGTGAGAGACTTGAGGATCCACCTTTGAGATGGGATGAAGTCGTAGCTCTGAAAACCATCACCGATGAGGAGCACCCACGCGAGGAGCAGAAGAAGGTTGTGCCCGAGTACAAGCTAAAAGTTCCCTATCCAAGTCGACTCTACGTGGAGAAGAAGGAGGACTGATTCGGTAAATTTCTTGAACTTTTTAAACAATTGTATATTAACATTCCGCTTGTTGAGGCTCTTTCGCAGATGCCCAAGTATGCAAAGTTTTGAATGGTCTCCTTTAAAATAAGAAAAAGCTTGGGGAGTTATCTATAGTGCAGTTGAATGAGGAATGCTCCTCTATCGTATAAAATAAGCTACCACAAAAGCTTCAGGATCCAGGGAGTTTTACTATCCTTTGTCATATTAGTAGTGTATTTGTTGATCGAGGGCTAAAATATAGAATCCGTCCATTAAATTCTTGGAATTGGCAACAATGGTCCACTAAATATAGGGGTGGTAAATTTAGTCCACCAATTAAATTTTTGTCACACATTTAGTCCAATTTTGGGGATTTTGACCAAATGACAGTCGATCAACACCCAAGGAGTTGCAAATTTAGTCCACCAATTAAATTTTTGTCGCATATTTAGTCCTAACTTTTGTTGTAAATTTAGTCCACCAATTAAAATTGGACTAAAATTACGATAAATATTTAATTGGTGGACTAAATTTACCACCCCTGTATTTAGTGGACCGTTTTTGCCAAGTCCAAAAAGTTAATGAACGAATTCTATATTTTACTCGTTGATCGAGCATTAGCGGATTTAGGGGCGAGTCTTAATTTGATGCCTTATGAATTGTTCAAGAGCTTTGGATTAGGTGAATCTAATCCTACTAAAATGAGTTTGCAATTGGTTGATAGGACAATTAAACATCCTAGGGGTATTATAAAAAATATACTTGTCAAAGTGAGTAAATTTATTTTCCAGTTGATTTTGTGATTCTTGACAAGCCTACTAATGTAGAGGTACCCTTGATTTTAGGATGTCCTTTCTTAGCTACTGCTTGAGCAATTACTGATGTGCATGATGGGATATTGACTTTGAGAGTTGAGGATGAACAAGTGGTTTTTAAGATATCTAATACTCTAACTATAGATGATTCTTGTTTTTTTGACAAACACTTTGATGAATTCTCACAGGGAATGGTTCCAACTGAGTCGAGTGAGAAGTCCAAGGAGAGAGCTAAGAGTCGGTATGATGTGGAGATTGAGAAAGCAAGAAATTTCCAACCAGGGGACTTGGTGCTATTATCTTCCATTGGATCATTCTTGTCCCCTATGAAGTTGAAATCAAGATGGAAAAATCAATTTATTGTGATTAAAGTGTTTACTTGTGGGATGTTTTGCATGTAATTGCGGTTATTTTCTCGTGTTTTTAGTTAGGTTTAATGTCGATTTTAGTAGTTTTGAGTCATGTTTAATTAGGTTTTTTGTTTGTTTTCTTATTTTTGTTTTTTTTCATGTTTCTAGTTGATTTCATATTTAATTAGGTTAAATAGTTTCAATTAATTTGAGATTTGGTGAAATTCTTGCGTTTTTATGTTCAAAATCCTATTTTTATAAGTAAAGGCATTGAAGTCCAAGAATTATAACTTTGGCGCACGCCAAAATCCAAGCCAAACTTGATGCCAAGAGAATGCTCCAATTGAGAAAACGTTCTGAATACTAGCTAAGGCACGCTGGCGCACGCCAAAGTTGATGCTAGCGCCCGCCAAATCTCTTGCCGCACCAACGAACACCAAGGTTGACGCCAGAGTTGACGCCAAAGTCGTCGCCAGCGCCCGCCAAATCTCTTGCCGCACCAACGAACACCAAGGTTGACGCCAGAGTTGACGCCAAAGTCGTCGCCAGCGCCCGCCACATCCCTCTCCGTGCCAATGAGCACCAAGATTGACGCCAGAATTGACGCCAAAGTCGTCGCCAACACACGCCAGGATTGACGCCAAAGTCGCCGCCAGCGCTCGCCATGTCTCACGCCAAGCTCAACGCCCGCGCCTGGGATCAACCACCACACTGAACCACGTCGAGCTGATTTGAGTTAAATTGAGCCAAACGGGCTAGCCATGGGTCAAACTTGGTCAAACCCAAGAATTTCAAGCCTCTAAGGCTATTTTGGCCCATTTAAACCCAACTAAACCTAGTATAAATAAACTCAACTCTCATTTTTGTAGATATCACTCAAATTTCCCAACTCTTGCATGAGTTTTGGAATATTTTCTCTCTCTTGTTCTTAGTTTAGTTTTGAAGATTGCCTTGGGTTTGTAAGCTCAAGATGAATCAAAGTACTCCCTTGGATTTTTACTTTGATGCAATTTAATTCAAGATTGTTACTTCTCTTTAATTCAAGTAAGCTTTCTTTTATTCTTATGCTTTGTTCTTCAATTTCATGCATGTTCTTCAATTTTATACTTTTTGCCTCAGCTCTTTGATTTCTTGCTTGATCTTTTGAATCGTCCATGGAATCTAGATGAGTGACATGTCTAGGTCATAGATCGAGTCCTTGATCAGTTTTTTTTCAAGTATTTCATATGCTTTATGTTGGTTTTTATTCTCATGCATTGTTTCATGCTAAATCTTAGATCTATGCTTGGTTGCTTGTTTACGTAAAGTTTTAAACTTTGTCGTCAACTTTCATTGCTCTTTCTATCTATGTTTTCAGTTTTTGTCAATTTGCATTATTTAAGATTTTATGTTCATGCAAGCATGGTTGTACCTTGAGCTTTCATAGTTGTACTTGGTGAAACATGGCTTGCTCTTGCTTGATTTCCATTATTGCTTGCATTTTCAATTAAGGCACACGACCGAGGCATCCTACCAACTTGCTATTTTAATTTCTAGTGTAGTTTAGATAGTTTAATTGCTTTATTTTCATTTTCCTTTTATTTCTTCAAGCTACAAACACATTGAATCGATTTCCAATAATATCAAGCCAATGAACCCTTTATTTTCAAAACCACTAAAAACTACACTTCAGAATAGCGCCGTTGCGACTCGGCTTGGTTAAGGTTCTCAATTTTATTGTTGTCTCTTTGTGTTTTTAGCTTTGCTTTTTATTTAACGATTTCTTTGAGTGTATGAAAGGTCGTTGAGCACTCAGACACGATTTAGAACCTTATATTTTTAACCCCGAGCGGTTGCAGCATGTAAGACATCCCTTGCTTCTTGAATTCGATATGGCCAACAATCTTCCAAACACCGGCCTGTTTCTCGACCTTAACGGGAAATCTCCTTGGGTTGATCCTCAATGTTCTCATACTCCCGAGCCCTGAGTCCAAGTCGAGTCCCCTACGAACGATAAGCCTAGGGCGTCGGCCCCCGTTCCCCCACCTCCTCCCGAGCAAGCCATTGGATTGCAAGGGAATGGTTTTACCACTCAAGGGCACGCCATGGGCCCACCACAAGGTATTACTTCTTATCCCAACACTTATGGTGATGGTGGCCTTGTTCCTAATGTGGGAGGGCATGGTGTAAACCATGTTGGGAACACACTTGGTATGAGTGGATTGGGAATGTGGGAGGGAAAGGTGCAAACCACGTTGCCCCCAGTTCTCACGGCTTTGGTAAGCTCAACATGGGAGGGCATGGTGCAAACCATGTCGGGTTTAATGGTTCCGTTGGTGGTTATGGAGCCGGTCCGTACGGTTATGGAGCTCCTCATCAACTTCCGAATATACCAAGCCCGACTCCCGGTCCGTATGGTGTTCCCCCAATGCATAATTTCACTCCGATGCCGAATATGAATCCGTATGGTTATAATGGTGGTCCTGGTTTTGGAGGTGCCGTTCATGAGGTCCGAGATGACATTCCCGATCCTTACGCCCGATTTGGTGGATTGAATCATAATGCTCATGCTCCCATCTAATCCATGAAAGAAGTGAGCAAGGCCTTCGTGGGTGAACTGGTTTCGTCTTGCATTGCTTTATCCCCCGAAGTGATGGCCATTGATATCCGTTCTCTCGATTTCGATAGACTCTCGGTTTCCCATGGGATTGCAAAGGAAGATCCCCTCCAATTCCCTCGGCAATTTGTGGCAAGTGTCGGGTTTCCATCGACCGAATATGATGAGTTTGGAGCATCTTCGCCTTCATTGTTTCTCTTGCCTTGCAAGATAAAGCTTTGTCATGGTTTATGGGTATTTCCCCAAATTCGATTAATACATGGGATGAGCTCTCGGCGACATTCATAGATTATTATTATTCCATGGAGAAGACGACCGATTTGAGAGTCAAGATTATTTCTTTCAAGCAAATGAAAAAATGAGCCGTTTCACGCTGCTTGGGCTTGTTTTCAAGACCTTCTCGATAGTTTCCCACATCATCGCATGCTCAAGGAACTTTGATCCAAACTTTCTATGAAGCGTTGGACCCGCAATTTCAATACATGGTGGATACGTCGGCCGGGGGTAACATGAAGAACCAACTGAATCGAACTTTTTCGCGTTTAAAATAATGAAAAGCTCGTCCGCAAGAGAACGGAGCTATTGTAGGCGATAAGCTGACTCGAGTCGAATCACAAGGAAGACTAATCGGAAACTATTCCGGTGTTCGATTTTATGAACATTACTATGAAATAAAAAACTGAATGAAACTATACTAAACACTCGATCAAATAAAGTTTGAGGTGTTCTAACATCTACGAGCAATAAAATAAAAAGACTTTTAAAAACAATTAATAAAAGCGAGGGTCTAGTGCGCCGGAATCGTCTCCACGATCGGGGTTGTCAATCCCGATGGCTCTAAACGACCCTGAGCACACTAGACCGATACATCTAGCCAACAAGCATCATCATATTCAAAAGCATCACCAAAATCATGAACATGATCATTTCAACACATGCAGGAAATATAAACATAAATTAACAATGAGAAAAATGGTGAAAAGATTATACTAAATTACGCTATTCAAATTCAACATCAAAGTACAAAGAAATCAAAAGCTACACTATGAAACTAAATAAGCAGAGTTTAGAAACACTTATTATCTAAGAAAGCAT
>BMAC01000377.1:709304-729997 GCA_014905375.1 Phtheirospermum japonicum
AATATACATACATCAAAAGCGAGAGTTCATTGACTCCAATCTTATGTTGCTAAGTGCAACTGATAACATTCTTCAACTATCGCACGTGGAGTTTTTAACGTCTCCAAAATAAAAAGAAAAATTACATAAAATTCTATAGAGGGTATCGAAAAATTACATAAAATTACATAATCTAGACGTCTCCAAACGCTAGTAGAGATTATTCGACTCTTAAGAACGAAACATGAATAGAACAAGGGACAAGACACTTCATAGATTATTTACACTTCATTCCCCACAATTACACTATTATTCGAACGAAAGTCTAAATATCCTAACCAAAGCATCTAACCACGTCACTTCGTCAAGGTTCCAGTCAATATCAATACACACAACTCAAATCAGTCACAAGCAAGCATACAAAAATTTACTAACCAACCAAGGACAAACCGCCCCACACTTAAACCATACAATGTCCACATTGTATAAAAAAAAAGAAAAATTCAGCAAAGTATGGTAAAAGGTAAGAGAAAGAGAGACACGTCCCTGAATTCGCGCTTGTGGTGAAGAGTCGGTGGTGAAAATCATCCAACGGGCCTTAATAAAGAAAGGGACCTGAAAACACACAAAAACATATAAAGTTAAAAGGAACTTGGGTTGCCTCCCAAGAAGCACTTTATTTAACGTCTCTAGCTTGAAAACGTCCACGTTCGATATTATCCCGGGTCTAAAAATAGATGACGGTCATGCCACACCTTGGTATTCTCTAAAAGCAAGAGTTGGCGATGATAATCACCAAGGCGGGCCCAAAGAGCATGTCCCGAGATGCCAAACACTCCAACTAGCTTCGGAGGTCGGAAAAACGAGTAATCAATCACCTCGAATATATAAAAAAATAATGGGCACACGGGGTGATCCTCGATCAAAGGAAGACTTAGAAAATCTTTCGAGCACCTGAAACGTCTATCAACCAACCCGTGCCCTGTCGTTCCCTTGATCACCGCCTCAACGCCCTCAAAGTCATGAAAAGTCGGATTTGGACTTAAAAGAGGGCAAACGGGCTCCTTCTCAACTATCTCATCAAACACCTCCTTCTCATGTTCGTACAAAGAATCAAGCGGCCGGGCATGAGATTCAATAAATTCACCCGAAGACAACTCTCCCACACAGTCGTGTATATAATCCTCAAAAATCACGGGAGAGACAATGCTAACTTCMACCTCTTTCTTCTCACCCAAAAATCTCACATCTTTGCACACCTCGTTCAAAACATCATCAAAGCTAGAGTTGGCATCAACAAAGGTGTAATTTTTCATATCAAAGATGGGCAACTCCTCATGACAAGGTTGGTCTACCTCGTACACCTTGTTGTCAAATTGCTCTAATTGAATATTAAGGCGTTCTATGCGTTCATCCATACGTTCTATGCGTTCATCCATACGTCTAGTCGCTTCCACAATCTCGGCTAAAAAATCTTGAGAAATAGTGACGGAATGATCGCCGCTCGAAATATACGCATTGGACGTGGGTGGAGTGTAAACGTCGTAGCTCAAAAAATGGAAATCTGGAAAAGTAGGAGCATACGAGTTCGCGTTCGGATAAGGCGGGGCAAATTGAGCATAAGAGTCGTCAAGACCCGGATCATAATACCCATAAGAATCTATGCTCGGATTACAGCAATTTGAAGGACATGGGCCAGGATAGTCAAAAGTATGGGCCCATTCTTGACCGCTCGGAGCATACGGGTCATAATACGATGAAGGGACTTGACAATTGAGAGTTGGAGTGTAAGGGTCATCATATGGCGAACTAACTCGATAATTCGCCATCTTCAATCAAAATAACCTCGAGTCTTCAAAAATGTGTCTACAAAGCACAACACTCAAAAACCGAGATTAAACGTACCAAAAAGAACAAAAATAAACAAAATAAGAAAAAATCACAAACGAACACTAACACAAACAAACAAGTAAAAGCAAACACCAAAAATCGTAGCCTTTAGCCTTCACCGGCAACGGTGCCAAATTTTGAATCGAACTTTTTCGCGTTTAAAATAATGAAAAGCTCGTCCGCAAGAGAACGGAGCTATTGTAGGCGATAAGCTGACTCGAGTCGAGTCACAAGGAAGACTAATCATAAACTATTCCGGTGTTCGATTTTATGAACATTACTACGAAATAAAAAACTGAACTAAACTATACTAAACACTCGATCAAATAAAATTTGAGATGTTCTAACATCTACGAGCAATAAAATAAAAAGACTTTTAAAAACAATTAATAAAAGCGAGGGTCTAGTGCGCCGGAATCGTCTCCACGATCGGGGTTGTCAATCCCGATGGCTCTAAACGACCCTGAGCACACTAGACCGATACATCTAGCCAACAAGCATCATCATATTCAAAAGCATCACCAAAATCATGAACATGATCATTTCAACACATGCAGGAAATATAAACATAAATTAACAATGAGAAAAACGGTGAAAAGATTATACTAAATTACGCTATTCAAATTCAACATCAAAGTACAAAGAAATCAAAAGCTACACTATGAAACTAAATAAGTAGAGTTCAGAAACACTTATTATCTAAGAAAGCATCAGCAATCCAACGATCTTCAGCGGCGAGAAGCGGCCTTGAACGTTGAATGGCATAGAAACGATGAAACTACGAACTATTAAATCTAATCTTGCTTGAATTGAATGGTGGCATGAACCGAGGGCTCTCGACATTATCTGGACCTTTCCCCCTCGTCCCAGCACTTTGAAAATGAAGAAACCACCGGATTTATATAGAATTTCAAAAATAACCGCTCAAACTGCCGGAGCGTCGACGGTGCGTCAGTCGACGCGAGCTAGGCTGCACGCGTTGACAGGCAGTGCGTCGACTGACGGGCCTAGGATCGACGCTTCAGAACCTTTGCGTCGACGGTGCGTCGACGGTGTGTCAGTCGACGCGAGCCAGGTTGCACGCGTCGGCAGGCAGTGCGTCGACTGACGGGCCTAGGATCGATGCTTCAGAACATTTGCGTCGACAGTGCGTCAGTCGACGCACCTGCATGGCTTTCGGCTCGTTGCTCTTCCCGTTTCCTCAGCTGAGATATTAACATTAAACAAAATTAGATTATTTCATACAAAATAAAGTAAAAACACATTGAACACCATAAGAAACGAAAAACATAAAAAAGAAGAAAAACGATAAAAAGATAAACTTAAAACACATAAAAGCACACAACATACGATGCAAAAACACACAAAAATCACATACAAATATGTACAAATCACCAACCCCCCCCCAAGTGAATCTCAAAGTCTTCACCACTCTAGCCGACAAATCCTAACAAAAGTCATCCCGCGCTTTGTATTCGATTGCTAATGAGGTTAAAAATTGAATGAAGCTCATTCCCCGAGGGAGCTCGAGTTGGAAAAGAAATTGGCTGATATGGAGGCTCAATTGGCTAAGTTGTCTCCCCCGAGCTTGGATCCATCGTGTTTGTCTTGTGGTATGGTTGGGCACGAAGCGCTATATTATCCGTCGAATCCTTCCTATTACATGCCGGTGCCTCAATCGGAGGACGTTTGTGGGGTCCAAGGGTACTAACCGGGTCATGGCATTGCTAGGACATCCTTTTTTCGGTCGTCGAGTCAAAATCCTCCGTACCATCTGAGCAACCGCATGCATCCGGGTTTTGGCCACACGAATCCTTATATGGGTCCTTCTCGTCTGACTCCCCCAACGAATGCTCCACCGCCGGCCACCGATCCGAATATTACCATGATCATGCAACAATTGAAATCCCTCTCCACCACGATATCCTCGTTTGATGCTCGATTCAATGCTATGGATACAAAAATTGGGCAATTGGCTACCGATGTGAACATGCTTAAGCAAGCCAATGAGAAAGGGAAATTACCGAGCCAACCATCACATGCCCATGCGGTCACATCTCTTCGAAGTGGCCGAGTCATTGATAATGATTTGCATGTTTTTGTACGTATTTTTTGTTACCGTTTTGTGTCGCGCTTGCATGTGTTTTTTTTGCTTTTATGTGTATTAAGATTCGTTTTGGCCGATTTTATTAGTTTTAGGTTTTCGTAACTTTTGTGCGATTTTCTTCGGATTTTCGTTTATTTCTACTCGTTTTTGTCTTTATGGCCATAGGATGACCGAAGCGATCCCGTGCACCCTCAGGACATCTCATTCGACTCGGATTAGAACAAGCAAGTAAGGGGACACAGCGCGAATGAGGAGCGACAGCCGGCAGGCGATTAGAGCGGAAATGAGAAAACGAGTCGGAGTTGCCTGTCAGTCGATCGACTGCACTCCAGCCGATCGACTGAGTTGCCAGTCGATCGACTGAAGGGTCGACTGGGATGCTGAAATCGACTGGCAGGCAGAATGTTTTGTGATTTTTGGGCATTTCAGTCGATCGACAGCTTTCAGTCGATCGACTGGTTCTCAGTCGATCGACTGACACGCAGATTTTTGACCCGTTTTGACATTTTTGCCCCTGCATTTTTGTATAAATAAGCTATCACTTTCCTTCACCTACCTTATCCTTCCTTGGTTGATTTTGAACCCCATTCAATCTCTTCCAAGCTCATTTCCACTATTCCATTGCAAACCCTAGATATTATCCTTAGTTAGCTAGTTTAATTTATCTTAGTTAATTAGCTAGTTAGTAGTTATTCATAAGTGTTGGAGAAGGTGACATCTCTCTCATTTGTGGATTGTATTTTATGAAGTTGAACTTGGTGCTTTGAAGATTGTACTCTACATTTGAAGCTTTTGGTTGGAATGCAATATTGGTAGTAATCTTTCCCTTATTTGGTGTTGTTCTTGTGTTGTTTATTGTTGGTATGTGTTGGTAGTTAATTTATAGTCTTAGTTGTGTTTCTCTTGGCATTTTCAAGTTCTCTTTCAATTTCTAGGTTATTTTTCTTCTTGTAGTAAAAAATCCATTGAAGCTTGCATGTTGAAGCTTTTTACTCTTTTTGTTCAAACCAACATGGGAGCTTTGAAAGTTATTAGTAGCTTTCCATTTTTAAAACATTTGACTTTTACCTATTAAATGCTTTTGACTTCTTTTGAATTTAAGTTTGACTTTCCCTCCTTTTTAGCTTTTAAATTCACAAGCTTTCTTAGTTAATAGTTTTAATTTAATTAAGTTGTTAATTAGGTTTAATTTGTGTCATTAAGTCTAGTTATTTTCAAGCAAGTTTTAAATTCCTTCCTCCTTGCGTCACTGTTTTTCAAACTCTCTTTTCAATTCAAGTTTAGTGATTACAACACAAAAACCAAACCAATGATTAATGCTTTCTTAGATTAGATTAGTTTAACTAAGAATAACAAGAGATTAATCAAAAACACTTAACGCCGATTACATCTATCCTCGAGAGACAAGACTCGGGAAAACTTACCGCTCTACAATCGACTCCGTACTATTACGGAGAAAATTTCTTAGAGTGCTAAGAATTCTTCGATCAAATTTTGGCGCCGTTGTCGGGAATAGATTAAGGCGAATGGTGTTTTTGATTATTTCTCTTGTTATCTTAGTTGGTAGTTAGTTTAGATTTTTATTTTACTCTCGATGCTCATAATCCTTTGTTGAGTGTTGTGTTTGCAAGGTACTCATTCGGGAAGCCCGATGCCGTCCGCCCACACTCATGACGATCAAAAGATGCCTCCGCCGCTCGATTGATCCGGCCGAGGATGGCAAACTATCGAGCTAGTTTGCCATACGACGACCCTTATATCAAAACTCCCAAATATCCAAACCCTTACATCCAAACTCCCGAGTATCCAAATCCGTACACCACTCCCCCAAGCGATCGGATCCCCTCGATATATGATGACCCGTACGCTTCGATTGGTGAAGAATGGGCCCCCTCTTTTGATTATTCCGGCCCAAACCCTCCATATTCTCCCCCGATTTCATATCCCCATAAACCGAGCATGGATCTGTATGCACCGACTCGTGGTCTTTATGATCCGGATTTTGACGATCCATATGCTCAACTCGCCCCGCCTCCTTCTTACTCGAGCTTTGATTAGTATGCTCCACCCATTCTTGATTCGTATTCTTGGAGCTGCGATTTTTATGATCTACCCACCTCAAGCTTGTATGCTTCGAGCGATGACCCTTATGCCACACTTTTTCAAGATTCATCTATGCCCCAACTCCCGGACTTTGAGCCTCTCTCATCCGAGCTCGTGGA
The DNA here is from genome assembly GCA_014905375.1 of Phtheirospermum japonicum. Classification (NCBI taxonomy): domain Eukaryota; kingdom Viridiplantae; phylum Streptophyta; class Magnoliopsida; order Lamiales; family Orobanchaceae; genus Phtheirospermum; species Phtheirospermum japonicum. The sequence continues at coordinate 715,503 of BMAC01000377.1, forward strand.
GGCGATTCGACAATTGGATGAATGCCTTACTCGCATGGAGACTCAAGTAGAGGAAATTGCCAACGAAGTGGACAAGCTTAAAAGACCGTGTATTAACGAGATGCCCATCTTCGATGAGGTGGATCCCACCGTTGTTGTTGGCAATGCAACTTTTGACGGTCTTTTAAAAGAGGTGTGCACGGAGGTGGAGATAGAGAGTGAGGATAATGGGTCGGAGATTAGCGTTACCCCTCTAGTGTTTTGTGAAGATGTTGAAGTGGAAATTGAGGGGGAGTCACCTTTGGGGATTCCAACGGCACTTGGAATGTTGAACTAACTCGCTCTTGGTGAGAATGATGAAGTTGTGCCATTTTTGGAGGATGAGGAGTTAATCGAGCCTCTTTTACCTCCACCCGATGCGTTGTTGCTACTTGACCAAGTGGAGGTGGAAGAGGTCGTGGGGGATGTGTTGGATCCTACTCTCTCGTGCCCGACTACGACTACTTCTAAATTCGAGAGAGAGGTGATGATGGTCGGGGAGACGAAGGAGTACGTCGACCCATTTTGGGACGATCACATTTGGGTGGTCGACTACTCCCTCTTCCGACCACCGAAGCAAGCCCGCTCTTTTGTTATGTTGACTTTCCGGCTTGCTCGACTTGCCCGCTTTGGTGATTTGTGTCACCCGGAGTGTCTACTCGAGAACACCAAGGCGTGGCATGATCGCCACCTCTTCTTGGATCTCGGATAGCATCTTTTGTATAACCGTCGAGCTATAGACGTTAAAGTAGCGCTTATTGGGAGGCAACCCAATTTGTAAAAAAAAAAAAAAGAAAAGAAAAAAAAAAGAGAAAACCAAAAAAAAAAGAAACTCAAAAACCCAAAAAGATTTTTACTTTTTATTCATATTTTGTTTTTGCAACCCCCCGTTTGTTCATTCCTTGTAGATCGCTTGCCTCGACTCCCGGAGAGGACTTATGCACAACCGCGTCGACACAAGCTCGGAAATAGGGGCGTTCTCTTTTCCCTACACTACCGCTTTATTTATCTTAATTTGCAATGAGGACATTGCTAGATTTTAAGTGTGGGGTGGTGGTTAGAGGTTCGCCTTAGGCTTTTAAGATTGTTTGCATGCTTGCTTGTGCTAATTTGAGTAACGTGTGTGTTATTTTTGCTTGGAACCTTGGCGAAGTGACGCGGTTTTGATGAATTGCTTAGGAGTTTAGATTTTCGATCGGATTTAGTGTACTTAGGTAATTTGACTCATTGGGAACTTTGTTCGGCTTTAGCTTCGTGCTATCCTTGAGCTCAATTAGAACTAGTGCCTCAACTAGCCTCGTCGTCGAACACTCTCTATAGGATTTTGTTTTGTATTTTGGAGTCGTCAATTGCTCCATGTGCTCGATCGAAAATATTGTAAGTTGCTAGTAGCAACGAGTGGTCGGAGCCGTTGATTTCTCTTTGTATCTATCTTGTATTTAAGTACCTTATTTCCTTGGGTACCAAAAAAAAAAAAAGGAAAAAAAAAAAAAAAAAAAAGAAGAAAAAAAAAGAAAAGATGATGAATAAACAAGGATAAGTTATAAATCCTTGTAGTTATTAAGTAATAAACTCCTCTTTTTTCTTTTTTAGATTTTGTTTGTTAAAGAGAGTTTGGGACGATCGGGGCTAGTAGGGAGCCGATTAACGGTTCGACCGTGGATAGACCTTAGCCGGGGCAAGGACGAGGGGACCGACTTGGAGGGTTACCTAGTACTTTTAGGTTTCGGGAGTCGATCTAAACTTTATTTGTCAACGCATCATTGTCGTCTTTTTAGCCAAGTTAACAAGCATTGTAGCATACGACGTCTCGAATTAGGTTTGTGCATTAGTTTAGGATCATCCGAGGATAGTTTCGTAATTCTAGATTAGTATTGCTTGAGGACAAACAATCATTCTAAGTGTGGGGTGGTTGATTTGTACTTTTTTGTACGCATTTTTGTTACCTTGTGTTGTGTTTGCATGTGTTTTGCTTGCATTTATGGATATTAGGATTCTTTTGGCCTATTTTGTTAGTTTTAGGTTTTGTAGTGTTTTCTTTGTTTTTAGTAGTTTTTCTTATATTTTCTTAGTTTTTGTTTTGAAGGTCAACTTTGGTCAAAGTGGGCCCACGACGAGGTCGGAAGATGATTCAAACCCGAGACACTCATTTCCAATCCACGACATGTCTTTGGTGCGAGGATCGACCGGAAATGACGAGAAATGTGGCCATTTTCATTGTCACCTCATGCATTCGCTCGGTGGATGTCTCAGTTGTCGTAATGCAAGCATAACTCCAAAACCACTTGTTCCATTTGCCTCCACCTTATATCATTGGAAATCTGAGAGAAATGTCTAAAACTCTTGTGTTTACAACAATCCCAAATTCTAAGTTTACGAATAGTAAAAAGCAGCTTTAAGTGGAGACGGTTCGCCGTGGCCTCGCTTGTGGCAGGTTTTGGTGCGGAGCCCATAACTCTCGGAGGAAAATTCCAAATGACACAAAACAAAAGCCAAATGAAATACAAGAGTAAGGGCTAGATCTCATATGAAGACATCGATGGCTGATTCCGTGTTTTTGTTAGTCGATCGACTGGATTTCAGTCGATCGACTGCTCGGCAGAAAGTTTAGGGGTTTTTGAACAAGTCAGTCGATCAACTGAAATGCTGAGAATGTGTGATTTTGGTGGAAAAAAGGACCATTTTGACCTTGATTTACCTATAGATGCTTCCCACCCATTATCCACAAGAAAAAAAAACCTCTCCTTGGTGGTTTTGGACCCAGTTCCATCTCCTCCAAGCATTTCCTTTCTCTTGCAATTAAAACCCTAGCTTAATTCTTAGATTATGTAGTTTAGTTAGTTTAGTTAGGTTAGTTTTAGTTAGAAAGTGTTGTAGAGGGTGACAACTCCTTCATTTGTGAGCTTAGTTGTGTTGAAGATTTGGATTTGCTTTTGAAGGTTGTAATCCACATTTGAAGTTCTTGTTTGCTGCTTAATGCAATTGGTAGTTTTCTTTCCCTTCATTGTTATGCTTTGTTCTTGAATGATTGTTCTTGTTATTGTGTGGTTATTAAGCTTTGGTTTGTGTTGTTTTCTTTTCATTGTTCTTCAGTTTCTCATTTTTAGATTCCAGTTGTTCTTGTTCTAGTAAAACTCCATGGATGTTGGTTTGAAGATTTTTACCCCTTTTAGTTAGACATTCTCTTAGTCCTTGAAAGATTTATGAACTTTTTCTCTTTGGGAAATTTGACCTTTTTTTTTTTACATTTAATGCCTTTTGACCAATTTCAATTTCAAATGATTTGATTTTCCCTCCATGAATTCTCTTTTAATTGTAAGTTTTATTTGATGCAATTAGTTTAGTAATTACGGGTTTAGGTTCGTTTAGAACCATTAATCGGATTTTGACGAGGCTCGGGATTGACGACTCCGACACTTGGTCGGCAATTTGGGATTGACAACCTCGAATTATGGATTAAGTGCTCGGCAAAAACCGATTGATTGTGGAGACGAACCGAACACCCTAAACCTTCATTTTCATTATTTTCATTAAAGTCTTCTTTTAAATTCAAAACTCAAAACCCAACAAATGATTAATGCTTTCTTAGTATAGATTTAGTTTACTTGTAATTAACAATAGAGTAACTAAAAACACCGACCGCTGATAATATCTATCCTCGAGAGACATGACTCGAGAAAACTTATCGCTCTACAATCGACTCCATACTATTGAGGAGAAGATTTCTTAGAGTGTTAAGAATTCTTCGATCGGATAACAAAGTCGTTCCAATGTCCAAAGATGAGGAAGTTGCTAGTCCAGCTATTGTCCATACTCTCGATTCTACCCCCGTGGGTGCCGCCCCACGAATGATGTTCCCGATGGCTTGCACAAATATTCAAACGCCTATAAGCCACTAATTCCAAAGGTTCCCACGTCTTTTCCCTCACGTCTCCTAAACACAAAGAAAGACGATCAATTCCAACGGCTCTACAATACGTTGTCTAATGTCAACATCACTCTCCCATTATTGGATATTATCCGAGACATGCCCGCTTACTCCAAATTTTTCAAAGAACTTTCATCCAAGAAGCTCGTGATTACTACAAATGAGAAGGTTGTACTATCTAAGGAGGCGAGCATGGTTTGTGACCCTTCGATTTTAGCTCTCAAGATGGCGGGCCCCAGCTCCTTTTGTATCGATATCACACTCGGGAATGGAAAAGTCATGAATGGTATGCTTGATTTATGGGCGGGTATAAATTTGATGCCGTCTTCGATTTATGAGAAATTGTAGTTAGCACCCTTGCAAGAGAAGCGCATTTGTTTGCAATTGGTTGATCAGTCGATTAGATATCCGAAGGGGGTTGTTAAGGATGTGCTCGTCAAGGTTGGAGGGCTCGTTATCCCAGTAGATTTTGTTATCCTAGATGTTGTCATGGTTTCTAATGATGGTGCCGAGCATACCATTTTGCTTGTCCGTCCCTTTATGGCCACCACACAATGCCTAATTATCGTTGGAAAGAAGAACCTCACCTTGTCCGTCGCGGGTGAATCGGTTACATTTTCTATGACCAACTTGCCGTCGATTCCATCGAGTACTTACCATGCAGATTGCCTTCTTATTAACGAGATACAAGATTTGGTGGAGAAAGTTTTCATGACGGATGGGTGTAATGAGAAAATTGAGCCTAAGGATGGTGCTAGTGATGGTTTTGAGGATAATGAGATGTTTGGTTGTGACGACGAGTCATGTGTTCTTCCTGATGCAACCAACTTATGCGACAGTGCTTGTGTATATGTCGTTGAGGGCAACGACAAGTTTTTAGAGGGGGAGTGGAGTTTGTTGATGAGAAACGAGATGTCGAAATGATTGCACAATCTGATGAGTACATTGAAGGAATGGTTGATTTATTGGAGATTGTTCCCGACGAGGGTGAGAGGAGGCACAAGCCCAAGCTAAAGCCTCTCCCATCTCACCTCAAATATGTCTTTTTGGAAGAGGAGGAAAGTAAGCCGGTGATTATCTTTGCCAATTTAAATGAAGGAGAAGAGGAGCGGCTAATCGAGGTGCTTAAAGCTCACAAGGGTCCCATTGGGTGGAGCCTAGGAGATATCAAGGGAATAAGCTTTTCGACGTGCATGGATAGAATTGTCTTGGAAAATGACGCTAAATACTCTCGAGAATTCCAAAGGCGGTTGAATTCAAACCTTAAAGAGATCGTGAAGGCCGAAATCTTAAAGTTGTTGGAGGAAGGTTTAATCTTCCCAATTGCCGAGAACGAGTGGGTGAGCCCCGTCCACATGGTACCCAAAAAGAGCGGCATAACCGTGGTTAAAAATGAAAAGGGGGATTTTTTTGGCTACAAGGGCTACGACGGGGTGGAGGATGTGTATCGATTTTAGGAAATTAAATGCGGCTACCAAGAAATATCATTTCCCCCTCCCGTTTATCGACCAGATGCTCGACAAGCTAGCCGGGCATCATTCCTATTGCTTTCTAGACGGGTTGTCGGGATATTACCAAATTGCAATTGCACCCGAAGATCAAGCTAAGATGACCTTCACTTGCCCGTTTGGGACTTTTACCTTCCGACGGATGCCATTTGGTCTATGCAATGCCCCGGGGACATTCCGATGATGTATGCTCTCAATATTCTCCGATGTGATCGACAAGTTCCTTGAAGTCTTCATGGATGACTTCTCCATTTATGGGGATTCATTTGACGAGTGCTTAATAAATCTCGAAGAGGTGCTAGCCCGATGTGAAGAGACAAGCTTGACCTTGAGTTGGGAGAAGAGCCATTTTATGGTTCGAAGTGGGCTAGTTCTTGGGCATGTGGTCTCGGGAAGCGGGATTGAAGTGGACAAAGACAAGTTGGAGGTTATCGAAAAGCTACCCCCTCCCCTTAATGAGAAAGACGTGAGGAGTTTCCTTGGGCACGCCGGATTCTACCGCCGATTTATAAAAGACTTCTCAAAGATCGCTCGCCCTTTGTGCCGGCTACGAAGTAATGAGGTCCCTTTTGAATTTATCAAGGCTTGTGAGGACGCTTTCTTAACAATTAATAAGAGTCTAGTGTCCGCTCCCATCGTCGTAGCTCCCGATTGGAGCTTGCCCTTTGAAATTATGTGCGACGCCTCGAGTGAAGCGGTGGGGGCGCTCTTAGGCCAACGCATTGACGAGCTATTAAGGGTGGTGTATTATGCGAGTTTGATGCTCAACGACGCCTAAAAGAATTATAAGACAACCGAGAGAGAGCCTTTGGCCGTGATCTTTGCTTTAGAGAAGTTTCGGGCCTACATTGTTGGATCACAGGTCGTGGTGCATAGTGATCATGCCGCGTTGCGTTATTTGTTCTCTAAACCTCAAGCAAAGCCCCTCCTCATCCGTTGGATCCTATTGCTTCAAGAATTTGATATTGAGATCAAGGATCGGAAGTGGTGCGATAATGCAGTAGACGATCATCTCTCAAGGTTGGTCACGGAGGGAGGTGAAAGGATAGCAATCGGCGATAACTTACCTCACGAAAACTTGTTGGAGGTAGAGCAAGCACCGTGGTATGCCGACTATGCAAATTACTTAGAGAATGGTGAACTTTGGCCGGATATGAATTGGCAAGACAAGAAACGCTTCCTTGCTAAGTGCCAAAGCTTTTATTGGGATGATCATTTCATGTATAAGGTCAGGAAAGACGGGTTGATTAGGAGGTGTATCCCCGACGAAGAAATATAAGATCTCTTGACGTTTTTTCATGACCACTGAACCGGAGGCCACTTCGGAGGGAGGAAAACGGCTCTTAAAATCTTAAGCGCGGGCTTCTATTGGCCGTCGCTACACTAGGATGCTCAAGTTTACGTTCAAACATGCGACAAATGCCAACGGACAGGGAGTATCTTGAAGAGAAACGAAATGCCTTTGGTAGGAAATCTGGGGGTAGAGGTCTTCGAGGTATGGGGAGTTGACTTCATGAGGCCGTTTCCCAAGTCGGTTGATGGTTTTGAGTATATTCTTGTGGGGGTTGATTATGTTTCAAAGTGGGTCGAGGCCATTCCCACAACCAAAAATAACGCTGAAGTGGTTGTCAAGTTCGTAAGAGAAAACATTTGTGCTCGTTTTGGCTTCTCGAGAGTGATAATAAGTGATGGTGGTAGCCATTTTTGCAATAAACTTTTTGAGAGACTCATGAGGATTATGGGATCAAACGCAAAATAGCTACGCCATATCATCCCCAAACGTCTGGGCTAGTCGAGACGAGTAACAAAAAAGTAAAGAGCGTGCTCGAGAAGACGGTACAACCTAATCGAAAGGATTGGTCAAGAAAGCTAAGCGATGCTTTGTGGGCCCTACGGATGTCTTATAAGATAGTTTTAGGCACGAGCCCTTATCATTTGGCGTTCGAGAAGTCATGTCACTTACCCGTTGATATTGAGCATAACGCGTTTTGGGCAATGAGAGCCATGAACATGGATTTGAAGGAGGCCGGTCTCGAGAGGATGTTGCAAATAGAGGAGTTGGATAAGCTTAGGAATGCTCAATACGACAATGCTCACATTTATAAAGAAAGGACAAATGAATTCATGATGTGAGGTTAGTTCCGAAGAAGCTAGAAGTTGGTATGCCCGTTTTGCTCTACAATTCCCGCTTGGCCCTCCACCCTGGCAAGTTAGAATGTCCAGATGGATGGGACCGTATACGATCGACGACGTTAATCCAAGTGGGGCGGTGACCTTGATCGACCCTAAGACTCAAGAGCGATTCCAAGTCAATGGCCATCGGGTCCATCCCTATCGCCCCGAATTCCTTTTTCTGCCCGACAAAGAGGTCGTAGCTCTAGTGGACCCACCCACCGCCACTTCACAATGAAAAGAAAGAGAGTTCGTCAATCTAACGACGTAAAACAAGCGCTTCTTGGGAGGCAACCCAAGTTCTTTATACTTCCTTCTTCTATCTTCACTTTCCCTTCTTGCTTGCTTCCGTGCTCTCTTTTTGATTTTTAACGTTTTTTGTTTAATTGAGTTTAATTAATTCGACGATGTGCTTATTTGCTAGATTGAACGTTGTGGGTGACAAAAGTCTAAGGAGAACGAGTTCGGGCACGCTTAACCGCTTCATAAGTACCAGAAATCGGTGTCAAAAGCAAACTCCTAAATGGCTAACTCTCTAGAATACTAGCCAAAGCTCGCCTCCCCCCGCCAAAAGTGACGCCACGCCCACTGCTGGCGCTTTCCAAAAGCGACGCCAAGCCTGTCTCTAAATTCTTTGCCTCCCCATGCCAAAAGTGACGCCACGCCCACCGCTGGTGCTTTCCAAAAGCGACGCCAAGCCTGGCGCTAAAATCTTCGCCTCCCACGCCAAAAGTGACGCCACGCCCACYGCTGGCGCTTTCCAAAAGCGACGCCAAGCCTGGCGCTAAAATCTTCGCCTCCCACGCCAAAAGTGACGCCACGCTCGCTGCTGGCGCTTACCTAAAGAGACGCCAAACCTGGCGCCTAAGTCCTCGCATCCGCACGCCAAACGTGACTCCAAACCTGGCGCCTAAGTTCTCGCCTGAGTCCTCGCCACATCACACCAAACCAAAATAACAAAACAGGCGCGGGGTTTAATCACAAAGGGATTCCAACAGAAAGGGGTGAAAATAAGTACTACTCCAGCTCTTCGCAAATCAATCATGCTCTTTCACAAGCTAATCCCAATAAAATCGATTTCACTTCACAAACCAATTCCAAGTCTAGTTTTTCTCTTCATCAAGTTCACAGGGCTATATTTCTCCGTCCATCAGCTACGGTGAACTCTTTAAGCTCGAGAATTCTTACCCTTCTTTTTGTCATGGAATTTCAGAACAAACAAGGTGATTAGCTTTGAACTATATCTTCCAAACTCCTCTATGTGTTTGAAACTGGGTTTCAGGGGTTAGTGTGCTTTCTAACACCCTCTTTGCACCAAATCTCTAGCTTTCTTTCCTTGTCCACCAAATGCTCTACAAAATGCCCAAATGAATGTGCTTCTTTTTCTTTGCGGATTTTGACTTCAAACCTCTCATAAAGGCCGAATTAGACACCCAGGAGATTACAATTTTCTTGATAATAAGTTCCATTTCCAACTCCTCGTCCAATTCATACTCTCAGTCCGAACATAAACTATCCGACCAAAGTTCTATTTCCCCCACCCAATTCCAAACCAATGCCTCCAAGAGCGTCTAAAAAGGGGGGTAAGAGTGTTCTGACTCCTTCGTTTGAGACTTGTAGTACTATGCCTGTGGAGGGAGGCTCTACATTTGGGGTATTTTCAAGGTGACCCATTTCCGAACCCCGAGTGTTTTCAATGAAGAAGATTGAAGAGGATGCGAAAAATAATCCGGTTGGCGCAATCGTGCTAAAGATGATTAAGTTATTTGGATGCGACCGGTTGGCAAGTTTGCACGGGCCGTGCTATCGGGAGCTTGTTGTCGAGTTCTATGCTACGTTCAGAAGGAATGGTTCCACGTTTACTTGTAAACTTGCCGGTAAAGAGATTGAGGTGGACGAAAATGTGCTCCTTCGAGCCTGAGGATTAGAGTTTGGCAGGGAGAAGTTTCACTTGGAAGCAAGTTTCCCCGAGATTGAAATTGAGAACCTTTGGAATGAAATCTCGAAGGTCGGCGCAGTTAAAGACTTCAAGAGAGGGGTAGCATGGGATATCGAGAAGGACTCTACTTTTATATGCATAGGTTTATAGCACATGTTATTCTCGGAAAGCAAGAAGCGAGAAAGATTTCTCGGGTCGAGTTAGTGTTACTATGGTGTGCACACAATGAGGTTCGCCCTTGTATCCCCTCACTCATAATCTCGATAATGGAGTCTCAAGTGGTCAACTCCAAGTTCAAATTTGGCTTCAAACCTCTTATGACCGCTCTAGCCGAGCACGCGGGAATAGACGTGCGAATGTTGGGTTACTCACCCCTTAAGATTCGAAAGATCAACTTGATTCCCCAAAAATTTGAAGGCGCAACCTCTAAAAAAGAGGAGAATTCCAAAACCCTCACCTCCAATTGAGGTACCCTCCCATAGTCGCACCGAGGAATCACCCACAGCCCCCGACACCCCTTTAGAAGGATGGGAGAGTGTCTATCGAGAGGTTAAGGAATTGAAGGTGGCAAGTGAGCGACGAGATGAAGAGAATAGGGCGTTCCAACATTCGATCTTCGATCGTCTCGACCGAGAATTCGAGGCTACGAGGGTTTTGCAAGAACGACAAAAGCAATATCGGAAAGAAAGTTGCAAAGAATATAAGACTTTGAAGAAATTGCTCTTGTTGTGCATGTGTATGAAGAAGGACTCGGTTAATGATGATGAGGAATCGGAGGAGGAAGTTCAAGCCGGCAAGATATGGAGTGATGATTCGCACCAAAACGAGGGGATCGAAATGGACCATGGGGGTGTGAATGAATTCGAAAATGTTGGAGGAGAGGGAGATGAAAGCGGATCGATAGGAGACCAAGCGGATGACGCGCATGGCAAAGAAATGGTGGTCTACACGAGAAAGAAGATTCAAAATAAGACTCATTTGGATGTTGAGGGTGAGGAAAGAGGAAGCGAGGTATTAAATGAGGACGACGATATCGAAGAAGATGAGGACGATGCTCAAGAAGCGGAAAATATGAGAACAATGGCGATTCAATCCAAGAGAGAAGAGGATGATGAAGATTATTTCGACCAAGTCGTCTGTCATTTGTGAAAGATGACGAGTCCATTGCTCCCATTCGTGGTACGAGGGCGAAAATTCCGAGAGCGATGAGTAAGTGATGCTGAGGAAGAATAGAGAGCACGACCCTTTTTACTCTCTTTATTTCGTAGTTTATTTGGCTGTGTAACATATGTTTGATATTCAGTACTTTTGGATTAGTTTGGAGATGTCCGGACGTTTATTATATGACTTTGTATGCTCGTTTGTCCTATGTAATTGATTTAGCATGTTTTTAATCGTTTCTCTTGTGACGTGTTTTGTTTTCCGACTCCAACCATGATTGCTTTGTTAAGATAATAGCGTTCATGAAGCCGGGAGAACCACACCGTGTTCGGATTGTTGCTCGAGTTACTTGATTATTTAAGTGGACCCCACCGAGCTCGACCAAGACTCGCTCGGTTAAGGAAGTTTCTAACTCACCCCCTCATTATTTGTTTCGAATTGATATACAATGGGGACATTGCACGAAATTAAGTGTGGGGTGGTGGGTAATTAGTTTTTAAATTCGAGTTTTGACGATGTGATGAATTCTTGGAGAAGTGTCGCTTCCTATTTGCGCATTATGTGGTTGAGTCAATTCTTAGGTCTCGTGTATGTTAAATACATGTCTAAACAATTCTCACATGCTTGGAAGTTTGAATAGTTTACTTGTCGAGTTTTTGCATGTTCATGGCCTCTTGTGTAAGGCTGTAAACGAGCCGAGCCGAGTCGAGCTTTAGAGAGTTTAAGCTTGCTCGTTTATTATCGAGCTCGATCTCGAGCTTTTTTTAATGAACATATCGATGGCTCGCGAGTTTTTTCGAGTTTAATCGAGCCTAAACGAGCTCAAACGATATTAATTATTAATTAAATTATTCTTTATTCTATTACAAAAATAAAAGAAAATATTTTATTAAGTATATAATACACCTACTAAGGTACGTAAACAAATAAGTTTATATATATATTTCTATATTTTTCATATGAACAAGTATAAAAATTATAATTAAAACCAAATTATTAGTTTAATTTATACAAGTTTAATAACGAACTCACTCTAGAATTCACTAACGAACCCACTCACGAGCCGAATACCATGTATCTAGAGTTTGCTCGTTTATTAAATGAACCTTTTTAAACGAGCTCGGGCGAGCTTTTATCGAGTCGGGTAGCGAATAGTTTCACGAACTGTTTGACTTATTTACACCCCCACTTCTTGTGGGAGGGGTTGAATTTTTGTGCTTCGTCAAAAACCCAACCTATATATATATATATATATATATATATATATAATCATCATTTTCTTGTGAAAAGATTGCAACGCTCTAAAACCTCTTTGGATTTTGCTCCCAAATTCGGTGCAAACTAGTGAGTAGTCCTTGTGTGATTTATCGGCTTGCTGGCATTTTTATGGAAATTGCATTGAGGAGGTTTTATTTTGCTCGTACATGATTGAATTCAAAAATGACCTCGAGGCACATACATCACCTTTGTTCCGTCCATATAAATATATTTAATCCACTTTAAAAATCTCAAACGAGCCCCCTTGAGCCTATGTCCCGTTTCTTGTTAGCCGAGCTCGATTTTAGCTCTTATATCTTCATAAATTGTGAGGTAAGAGTTTATGATTAGTTGACAAGAAATATGAGGAAAATCGATTGTGGGTTTCGGGTTTTGAGTTGCTTATACAAAAAAAAAAGAGAAAAAAAAGAGAGGGAGAAGAAGAAGAATACTCCAACACAAATCACGAAAAGTGATAAAGCGTGCGTTCAAGTGAAAAGCCTAATGTTCAAAAAGGCTGAGTTTAGCAAAAAGAAGCAAATTCAAAAAGCTTGTAAGTGTTGTGAAATAATGTCGGAAAAGAGTGTGAGTATACGAAAGGGTTTCGAATGAAAGTTTGGCAAATTAGGAAAGGTGAAGCGATTATAAACTTCGAGTTTTAGAAATTAGGATTTTGTGTGTTATTGATCGCGTTTGATTGTGTGTTAATGTTTTGCATGTAACTGTGATATTTTTCTTGTATTCTCACGTCTTTTGCTCAACGACTCGATGTCCCTCCTTCCCATATACGGTGCCACTTGATAAAACCAAAAATATTGGTTAACAAGAATATGGGTACTAACCTCGAACAAGAGATCAGCGACCTAAACAACTCCCAATTTTCGTCACAGCGACCTGATAAGCCTCCAAAATTTCTTCTGGTGACCTAACTAATCCTGCAAAACAACACCTTCAGCCAAGGCGGAGGATGGCCCCGGCGAAGGTCCTCCGATGCTTAAGTCAGATAGTGTAAGAGATGTATTTGAGAGATCAATCCGTCATAAACAACTTAAAAATAAAGAGAGGTATGCATCCCTTTTATAGAGACAAGAGAAGTGCTCCCCAAGCTAGGGTTTCCTTCTCCCACCACAATTCCATAAATACCATGACTGACTTAGAATTAGGATTTCTATATGCTAAGTTCCCATAAACAATAAATCTCCCATTAAATTACCAGAATAGGCCTGGGCCTGTTATTCTTTCCATTCAGTCCGTCGGGACCCCATATGAGCCCATTTGGGCTTGATATTTATAAAGCCCATGACCGAGCTATCAAATCAATGCTCAACTAACAAAAACATAAGAGATCGCGACCCTATATGAGCACTCATTCTCATACTCTAGGTCGCTACTCTACAAACCAGCTCGCCCACCTCCCAGAAGAAATACTCCTTCCAAGAAAATGAGGTCGCTTACCATAAATACCCACATATATTACGTATGGGTTTTTAGTGTCGTATCAGCTAGTCCCCCACGTTCTAGCTGATTGAGGTACGAAATCAGGTAGGACATGTAAACAGAACGTTAAAACAACACAACCACCAAAAATAACAGTAAAACATAAAATATAAATAAATCACCCTGCCGACTTACCAAACCATTTTTTCTAGAATAACCCAGCTCGTCATATCGAGCTATAATAATATTCATACAATAAAAATTTACCACGCAAAATCTCAACCTCCAAAAGATCAGCTCGTTGAGCTCGCTCAACCCCCAGGAAGAATGCTCCTCCCAGGAGAAAAGGTCACTTATAAGTCCCCATATTTATGTTGAACGACCTAAAATACCCAGTGACCTGTAACCACAAAAAGCATCCATCCCGACCTAAAAGCAAGTTAGCCAAAAATTCATCCCATACCAGAAACCATATCCATGAGAAATTAATTAAGCATCGCCTATATAACCATAAACCATTTCATTAGTCCATCAGGACTTCATACCATAATCCATAATAGCCCACCAAGGCCCAAGATTGCGTTAACCATAAATGCACAGAAACTCATAAAACCATAAACCATAAAGACATCATCGACCTATTTAGGTCGACCAGAAAACCATTGCACCCATAAATCATTGCTGACCCAATAAAAGCGTCAGCCTATTCCATAAAAATAATTGTCGATGATCGAAGATTTCTCGACGCTCTAGAAATCATCTCCGCAATAGTACGGAGTCGACTGTAGGTGCGGTGAGTTGTCCCGAGTCGTGTCTCTCGAGGATGGATGTAATCGACTATCGGTTTTCTTTATCGTTCTTATCGTCGATTTTCTAAAACTAATTTATCCTAAGAAAGCGATAATCATTGGTCGGTTTTATAGCTAAGGTTTAAATTTGAAACTTGAGATTTAAAAACAATAAAACATTTAAAGGAATTTAAAGCTTATACTAAAAACGATCAATTTAAACTAATTAACTTTATTAAAACTTAATTATTTGAAATTAGTAAAATGGAGGGAAAATTAAAGTCAAC
>BMAC01000377.1:735450-754727 GCA_014905375.1 Phtheirospermum japonicum
AGCGACCTGTAGTATGAGGATGAGTTCTCATATAGGGTCGTGATCTCTTATGGTTTAGGCTGTGTACTTGAGCTCGGTTGTGGGATTTATGAATGATAAAGCACGTGGGCTTAATGTGTTTGGTTTATGAGGTTATAGAAAGAATAATGGGCCCAGGCCTATTCTATTAATTTAATGAGAGGTTTATTATTTATGGGAACTTAACATATAGGAGGAATCCTAATTCTGAGACAGTTGTGGAATTATCGTAGGAGAAGGTAACCCTGGTTTGGGGGGCACTTCTCTTATCTCTATAAAAGGAGGAGCATACCTCTCATTATTCTAAACTTATGATATCATTATATTGCATTATTGTTGAGAAGAGAAGGGTTGAGTGTTTTTCGCTTATTAACTTAAGCGTCGGAGGGCCTTAACGGGCTCGAAATCCGGCACGTTCGAGGCATTGTTTTGCAGGACCAGCTAGGTCGCCAGGAGATTCGCGGAGGGCTTGGCGGGTCGCTATGACGAGTTCGGAAACAAATTCAGGTCAGCTGATCTCCCTTTGAGGTTAGTACCCCCTTTATTTGGTAGTTCAACTTTTTGAACTTATCAAATTGGCGCCGTCTGTGGGAAAGAGGGACATTGAGTCCTTGAGCGAAAGACGTGAGGTACACAATTTTCGTAGGTCTAAAATCTGACTACACAATAAACTTTAAAAATCGTTTTCTGCTGTTTCAACCGTTAGATCGCGTTGAAATATTTACAAAATGTCAAAGACCTTTTAAATTACGTTTTGAACGGTGGAGATCGGATTTTGGGATGTGAGGGAATTTATATAAATTTTCGATCGAAGCAGTTTTTATTTTTGGAAAATCCTGCTCAGCGTTTTTCAAAATACGATTGGGCATAATATAATCGTTGGATCAGGTCGAAAGATGGATATGTTATTCCAAACATATTGATGTTAAATCTGAACGGTGGAGATTTGAATATGAGTTCGGAAAATTTTTATAACAAATTTTAAAAAGAGCTGATCCTGTTTTCAAAAACTGTTTGTCTAACTTCTTTTGAAAATTAAATTATGCACAATTTAATTGTTGGATGGAGTTGAACTTTGGATATAATATGTACGATATATAGTGGTTAAATATGAATAGTGGTGGAGATCGGGTTTTGAAGGGTTGTGATCCTTGCGTTTTATTTATTGATTATATTTATGATCATATACTAATGGACTGAGTGCAGGTCTATTTGTTTAGTTTGTATTGTTTTTAATCTTGGTTTTTAAGGGTTACCCTATATGCCTGGAATATAACCCGGGAATTGTCAATATAAACAAACGCGGGGAGGTCGCGTGTCAAAATATTCAAGGTCGATTTACTTTGTTGCTCGGAGTCTAAGACGGTGAGGTCGCGTATCAACCGAACGCAATAAAAATCGAGATAAGTATTTATTTTGTTTTAGATGTGTTTAAATAAGGATGGTATGGTTTGGTTGATTGATGTGGTTGTCATGTGGAATACTTCCTTATTGACTTGATTTATATGGGGATAGACTTATGATTTATTTGATTTAATAGAGATAAACGTATGGTTTATGTGATTATATAAGAATGAGATTGGATAGATTTGGTTTTAAAATTCTTTCATGGTTTTGATAGAATGAATGATGGTATATTAATCATGCGTGGAGAGTGCTAATTGGACTTATGTGGTTTTATTTTGTGGAGATATGCATGTGGTTTAACATTCGGTTGATGAGGACTTATTTTGATTTTATATGGTTATGAACATGCTAAGAATTGATCATTTTTACACATTTCCGTACGAAAATACAGCACTGCCACACTTCAGTAAATTGGTCATAACTCACTGTTGGATTATCCGTTATGACCAATTTACTGAAGTGTGGCAGTGCTGTATTTTCGTACGGGAATGTGTAAAAATGATCAATTCTTAGCATGTTCATAACCATATAAAATTAAAATAAGTTCTCATCAACCGAATGTTAAACCACATGCATATCCCCACAAAATAAAACCACATAAATCCAATTAGCACTCTCCACGCATGATTAATATACCATCATTCATTCTATCAAAACTATGAAAGAATTTTAAAACCAAATCTATCCAACCCCATGGATAATTAATATTTTATATAATCACATAAACCATACGTTTATCTCTATTAAATCAAATAAACCATAAGTCTATCCCCATATAAATCAAGTCAATAAGGAAGTATTCCACATGACAACCACATCAATCAACCAAACAATAACATCCTCATTTAAACACATCTAAAACAAAATAAATACTTATCTCGATTTGTGTTGATTTTGTTGTGTTATGTTGATACACGACCTCATCACCTTAATATTTGAACACGCAACCTCATCGCATTTGTTTGCGTTGACCATTCTCGGGTTAAAGTCCAAGCAACACATAAAGTAATTCTCAAAAACCAACATTAATACAAACTCAACGAATAGACCTTACTCAGTCCGTTAGTATATGATCAATAAATAAAATGCAAGCATCACAACCTTTATTCGTGTTCACAAATCTTCAAAACTTGATCTCCACCATTATTCATATTTAACCACTATATATCGTACATATTATACCCAAAATTCAACTCCGTCCAACAATTAAAGTGTACATAACTTAATTCTCAAAAGAAATTAGACAAGCAGTTTTTGAAAACAGAATCAGCTCTATTTAAAATTTGTTATAAAATTTTTCCAAACTCATAATCAGGTTCCCACAGTTCAGATTGAACTTCAACATGTTTAGATTAACATATCCAATTTTCGAGTTGATCCAACGGTGATATTATGCACAATCGTATTTTGAAAAACACTGTGCAGGATTTTCTGAAAACAAAAATTGCTTCGATCAAAAAATTATATAAACTCCCTCAAATCTCAAAATCCGATCTCCACCGTTCAAAACGTAATTTAAAAGGTCTCTGACATTTTGTAAAATTTTCAACGCGATCTAATGGTTGAAACAGTATAAAACGATTTTTAAAGTTTATTGCGCAGTCAGATTTTAGACCTACGAAAATTGTGTACCTCACGTCTTTCGCTCAAGGACTCGATGTCCCTCTTTCCCACATACGGCGCCAATTTGATAAGTTCAAAAAGTTGGACTACCAAATATAGGGGGTACTAACCTCAAAAGAGATCAGCGACCTGAAATTGAGGATGAAAGACGTCTCAGCGACCTCTAAAGCCCTCCGCAATCGTCACAGCGACCTCGCCGATCCTGCAAAACAACGCCTAGAAGGGCCGGATTTCGAGCCCGTTAAGGCCCTCCGACGCTTAAGTTAATAAGCGAAATCAAACTCTTCTCTCTCTTTTCAATGTCAATAATGTGCAATTATGATATCATAAGCATAAAATAATGAGAGGTATATACCTCCTTTTATATAGATAAGAGGAACCCTCCACAATTTAGGGTTACCTTCTAACACCACAATTTCATAAATACAACAACGGTCTATTAGGATTTCTCCAATATGTTAAGTTCCCATAAACAATAAATCTCTCATTAAATTAATAAAATAGGCTTGGGCCCATTATTCTTTCCATAGAGTCCGTCGGGACCCCATAAACCACTCACACTAAGCCCGCAGGCTTGATATTCGCAAAGCCCATAAACGAGCTCAAGTACACAACTCAAACCATAAGAGGTCACGACCCTATATGAGAACTCATCCTCATACTTCAGGTCGCTACTCTAACCATATCAACTCGCTCACTTTCAAGGAATAGCCTTCAGCTCGTTCATTTCTCAGAGACATAATACAGCTCGCCCATCTTACAGGAGGCACACCCTCCTAGAAATGAGGTCGCTTTCCACAAATACCCACATATATCACATAATATTACGTACAGACATTTTGGTCCGCATCAGTTCCCTTGATGAGACTAAGGTAGGGTGAAACCAGTAATTATCCCGTTGATCAAGGTTGGCCTCTAGGGAGAGGCGCCGCACGGGCCTTAGAAGCATGTTGAAATTTCCAAACCCATGACAGACGACTAATAGCAGGTAGTGGTGGCGATTGGAAGATGATGGTCGTCAGTAGTACGTATGTTGTTGTTGGAAGCTGTGGTGGTCGGGATGACGGCTTGGTGAGGTGGCTATAGAGGCAGTCACGGGAAAGAAGAAAATAAGGACAGAAAACCTCCAGCGACAGAAAGGCTTAAAAATGGAAAATATAAAGTGAATTGGATATGGTGAAACTCAATGTATGCTGATGCTGGTGGGAGGTGTTTTTGTAATTTCCGCAATACTTTTCCCATTTAGTTTTTATGCATGTCTGACTTTCGTGCTGTTCGGGATGAGTCGAGGCAGACCATGTCTTTTCGGGAGCATAAAATAAAACCCAGACCTTTATGGGGATTTTATTTAATTTCCCCAAACATTCCCAAAGAAGAATGCGAAATGATTGAATATTGGTCACAATTCTGAACAATAACAACACTCTCCATGCCAATATTATTCCACTAAGCAAGTTTGATGTCCTTAAAAATATGCATTCAATTCCCCCAACTTTGATAAAAACCCATAATAATCATCCAATCCAATACAGACAAAAACAAGTAACCAACTAAAATGAATTTTTAAAAGTACATAAAAACTAATAAAAAAAAGGGTCTTTCTTTTCAATCTTTTGCCCAATGACATGTATAAAGTAGACAAACAAAACTAAATCCCTTTCTCTATTGGTCCACTGTGGTAACCTCTTGCCACTCCCCGTCAACCGCTTCTTTCCACAGCGTGACGTTATTGTCCCCAGATGCAACCGCCAGCAAGTTCCCAGTCAGAGACCACGAAACCCTCCAAACGGGACTCTTAAAGTCCTTCAAAACTCTACCCTCCCACTGATCACCTTCCTTAGCCACGGTCCATATCACGACCGTACCGTCCTGTGAAGCACTAGCAATAGTAGATTTCGGAAGGCCCAAGTTCGGGGCCCAACAAACATCTCTCACCCAATCAGAATGCATCTGAAGTGCCGGGAAGCAGTCCATTTTCCAGTTACCGTTATAAAGCTTCCAAACCTTCACCGTGTTATCACACCCGCCCGAGGCCAGCTTCTGAACGGGCTCAGATGCTCCGTACCCGACCAACGCGCCAGGTGCCATTGACGGGGCCCACGTGACTGAAGTCACCCCGACCGGGTGCGCCTGGTCTATTTTCGTAGTATCCCAGCCACCGTCTGGTCGGGATGTGTAGACCGATATGTTCCCATCGGAAGAGCCGGCAGCCAAGCAGAATCCAAGCTCGTGCGGGGCCCACGCGATGGAATTGACGGAGGACTTGTGGTCGTCGAAGACTTGGAATTGGGTCCACTCATTCTGATTGCCTTCTTTCCAGATGATGACCCTGCCGTCATAAGAACACGAGGCGAGGACCGAGCCGAATTTTGGGTGGGCCCAAGAGATCTGCCAGACTGGGCCTTGGTGACCGGTCAAGGTAGCAAGATGCTGAGAGGTGGAGTTGCCGGTTACCCCGATTATTTTGATTGTGGCGTCGGACGAGGCGGTTGCGACACGTTTGCCGTAGTAATCCATGGATACATCGTGAACGACGTCATTGTGACCTGTTTCTATCTTCTGTGCAGGCATCTTTTCTTCTGTTTGGTTGTATAACTTGAAAATTCTTAGAAACTCTTTTCGATTTGCTGTTCAACTCCTGTACAATTTATTAAAATGCTTATTAATATAGACAATTGATATTTGTTACTCAAACACATTATCAAATTGATCCTATTCATACTATCAGTTTATCACTACCTAAAGCAACCAAATTTAACTATTCATATAGAAGAAATAGATAACCGGCAGGCATAAAACAATTAGGCATCGTAAGGCCAAAAACACTATTTCAGCAATTAGGATCTCAAAGGTGCATTAGTTAATCAAAATTAAACCAAAAAGGCGATAAAAAAAGCCGAAGTAACTTCTTGTGTCAGCTATATTTATATCCTTCTTTTATCTCAAAATCAGGAACCCAAACACCTACTTATTGTTCATCCCTCAAAAGCGTCTTCAAATTATTCCAATTTATATTATCACTACCCAGAGAAACCAAATTTAACTCATCATATAACAAAATTAGATAGCTGGTATAAAACAATTTAGCATTGCATAAGGCCAAAAACATACTATTTTTCTGTAGTTAGGATTTCAAGGAGCATCAGTCAATTAAAATGAAACCAAAACGGCTATAACAGTTAACAAAGACCAAGGCTTTTTTTTCCCCAGCTAAATTAGACCTTCTTTTCTCTCAAAATTAGCCTAATTCCACACGATTTTAAAGTAAAGCAAACAGAATCCAATTTTCACGATACACAATTACTGAGTAAATAAATTAAGGATATAAATCACGTAACTGGCATTCAATTATATAATCTCCAGAACACTACGAATACTCTAACTTTCTTCGAGATTTTAATTCTAAAACGTAAACCTCAACCAAACAAGGAATTGTTTCAGCACGAACCCGAAGAAACATGAGAAACAGGGCATTCTTGAATATAAACGAAGCGGATCTAGAGTCATTTTTTCAATCCCAGATCTCAAATCCCATAGCCAAAAATGAAAAATGATAAGATATACAACGTGAATTTATATAAATATACAAGAAAAGTAAAAGACATTATCATTAAAAGAGAGGTTTTACCAGAGAGATAGAGAACCGGATCAGATCGATTCGGGGCAGCGGAGAAGAAGAGAAACGCCAGAGCTCAATGCTGGAAGGAACTGTTTGTAAAACCTACAAACAAAGTGGTGATGATTGCGTATTGCGTATCAATGGCATGTTTGGTTGGTTAATAGTTTATAGGAAAAATAAAATTTGTTCCGTAGTTTACCACACGAATTAAGTTTCGGGACAAATCACCGCAGCAAGTATGCGCTGTTTGTAATTGGGCAACAATTTTCTTAGGCCGAACTAACGGATCATTCGTTCTTCCAAAATTTTATATCAATACATTATATTGTAAAAAGTAATACATTATAATAAAAAATTAATACTTTACACTAAAAAATCAATACATCACATTACAAAAACTAAGAATGTTATGATTTTATGTGAAAAACTAATGATGTGGCACAATCGTATTGGAATACGTCATTCAATTTTAAGCACAATATCATAACAATTCTGGTTTAGGGGGTAAATTTCAAATCACGCATGACGATTTGTCAAAAATAATAGTTTGTATGGTAAATTATGAAAAATTCAATAATTTGGGAGTAAAAATAATTATCCCTAGTTTCTATGCTGTTATTTTCATTTTTATTTTATTTATTTTTTTAGCAAATTATATGGTATACTTGGGTAAACTCAGCAATGGTGCATTCAGAATGTATTTTTAGTTAAGGTAAGGCTTTTTAAATGTAGGTTTCAAATTCAATTTTTTTTAAGATTCCAAAATACTATTTCTTAATGTAAAAAGAAGAAAAAAATCCAAACATTAGAATCTTATAATTACAAGACCAAAAAACTAACTTTGATGAAAAGCAATTATTGTTGTCCTTTTATCTTTTCTTCAGGTAAATGCTTTTATATTTTTAGGAAATTCGAGATATGTGTCTCAAAAAAAAATTGAGACAAATTTGAGACCTTATTGGGGTGGTCTCAAATCATATTTGAGTATAAGACTTACGTTTGGATGTATCATATTTGAGTATAAGACTTACGTTTGGAGGTGTTTTATAAACTTTAAACTCAAGATTATAAGTGTGAGACCCACAATTAGAGGTGTTTTATAAACTTTGAACTCAAGATAAGTGAGAGACCCACAATTGGAGATGGTCTTATATAATGTATTTATATTTATATATTGATCTATTTGTGCATGATATATATTTATTTCTTATGTCAATACAATACAATGTTGTATATAAATATCTTTTGCGTGATGTATTAAGTGATTTTAAGTAGGGTAATTCTAAGATCAGACACATTTTATACGGACCTGACTGTAGGCAACCCCTAAGGAATGGCACGTGTCATTTGATAAATATTTAAATTATATTTTAATTAATTATAATAACACGAGATTGTCTATTATGTCCTTAATGTTATAAATTTTAATTTTAATTATTATGACTATTTAAATTCTAAATTAAAATATTAAAATATAAAGTTAATAATTATATAATGAGTCAATTACTTTTTATAATCCAATCATTACCCCCAATAGATAAATTATATATATTTAAACCCCAAAAAAATAATCCTTATTACCTCTTAAACCACCACCACAACATTCATGCCAACACTGTCCACTCGCCACCAGAATCGAATTTTCGGAGATCGGCCGTCGAGGATGTGGCTTGGGTAGAATTAACAACGGGCTCAATCGGGTTAGGCTTAGCCAAAACATCACGAACTGGGAGTGGAGGAGGGGAGTCTTCATGGGTAATGAGATGTTGTTATCCACGACTTTACCACTCCTTAGTATGGTAGTGGCTTGAGCTTCAGTCAATTGGCTCATGAATTCCTCATTCTCAACATCCGGTCGAACTCTCCAACTTGAGTCACTATTTGGCCCATTGTGACACCGAGTCATTTTTTATTAGCCTCCAAAGTAGCAATTCTTTTGGAATCTCGTTAGGAATCAAACTTGGACTCTCTCACAAAAGCTTTGGATTCTTTCATAAATGCTCAAGCGGGATCTTCAAACAATGGAGAAGATGAAGCTGGCCCCGGTGGAGCCGGTTGATAAGGATTTGAGCTTGTGGAGGTGGATGGTAGGTGGGATTTTTCAAAATCTGAACCCTTGAAAGGGTAAGTAGCTTGAGGATTTGCTGACAACACTTGGGAAGCGGGTTAAGGTTGAGCATTACCTGGGTTTGACCAACTAATTCTGGGGTGACTCCTTCACCCGAGATTATAAGATTGAGAAAATGGACTATTTAGATGAGGAGGGAAATTTTAGTACCCTTGGCCGACATGATTAGAATGATAGCCTTGGACCGCATAGGTTTGCTCCTCAAATCCCTGTATTGCTCAACAAGAGAATAGCACACATTTGCCCCATGGACAAAAACACCATAATCGCTATAAGTCTCGGCCAAAGGCGTAGAAGGGGGTAAAATTTTAGTGAGTGAAGCAAATTGGGATTTCAAAGAAGCCACCTTCCTTTCCCACTCGACTTCATTCTTTATTGTTAGGTTGGAGGGCGACACATCATGAACATTAGTTCTTCTTGCTCGAGAACTCTTTTGTTAACTATTAGCACTCAAGATGACATAGATGTCATGGACTTCGCGGGTCGTATAATTGGCTATATTTCTACAGCCTTATCAACCATGCATTGGCATTGGAGTTGAAGCTCATCGTAGAAGAATTGGTTCATTTGATCACCCTTGTAGTGATTGTTGGGGCACTTGTAAAGGAGATCCGTATATCATCCCCAAGTCTCATGAAATGTCTCATCCTCGTCTTAACTAAAAGAGGTTATCTTAATTCGAAGATTAATCATTTTCTCTTGTGAGTAGTACTTTCCCAAGAAAGCCTCACTTACCATGCTCCAATTCGTTAGAGAATTAAGAGGCAAAGACATTACCCAAGTCATGGACTTATCCTTCATAAAATAGGGGAAACATTGCATATAGAGGTTGATCCGTATTAAGAACTTTATGTGGACAATCCAATACAATGTATACAAAAGTTCAAAGAAGTTGGAGGGCAATCTCATGGGTAAGGCCATAGAAAGAGTGAAGTTGACTTATGTTAGTCGGCTTAAGATCGTAATGTAGATCTGTGGGCCTAAAAAGTTGTAAGACGTCGAGGAGCCTATAGATGGTCATGCTACCTCCCTTATACGTGTAAAATGTCCCCCATTATGATCAAACGGAGCATCTGGGTCATCATGTGGCTCATAAGTCCCATAAGGATTGTCATGTACATGAGGTGATCTATGGGCTCGAAATTATGATTCGGTGTGTTCGCTATTTTATTTATGATCTAATAACAAGTGTATAGTGTAGATGTAGGATACTGGTGAGCAAGGTCGTATTCCAGAAGGACCAATTATTTTGAACTAACAAGTAATATAATTATGATAACTTAATTTTATATAAACTTATAAGAAGAGAATGGTTTTGTTTTTGGGACTTCTACAGTGCAATGACTTTATGATACCTCTACCCCCACTAACCAATAGATTTATTTAAAAAGATTATAATCCATTAATATATGTGATATGTCAAAAAGTGATTGGATTAACATACATGGGTATGGCATAGTGAAGGCACCGTAGTATTTTCCTTTGTTTTGTCGATAAATAATTGACAAATATACAAAATATTAAAAACTAATTAATTTATTATATAAAGTTGCCAGTATTTACACCAATTGCAAATCAAAGAGAGTAAAAAATTAGAGAAAGATATTCCGAGGTTTCAATTCAATGAATGATTCGATATTATTTATTATTCAATCCATTATAATTTGATCATGAAAATAGTTTAACCTTTATATCAAAATAATTAAACCATTGTTCATAAGTATAAAACAAATTCTCTATTTGAAGTCGTACTTACAACTCCAAAAGAAATAAAAGATTTATAAACTTCACGTATAGTCTTAAATCTATCAATCTTGTTGATGATTGTGTTTTATATTTGAGCCCAAGGCAACCAAACAATCATAAAAGATGATAAACCAATTCTGAAATAATATAATAATTCATAAACACAAAAATAATGGAAGGATCATACTTGACTTATTGAAAATCACAAAACATCAAACATTCATCGTTTCTAACCTTATATACTATAATATTATATAGACATAGCTATAATGTTATTCAGACAATTCATTGAGTAGTTCGTGAGCAAAAAAAGGAACAAAGATAAATAAAACTTAGAGTCATCGAGGGTGTAGTAGCAATCACCACACGAGTCGCTGATTCGGGCTGTGTCATAGTCACTACTTCCAGTTACGACACCACTACTGAAAACTCGCCGTTTGTAGCGATCAACGTAGCGGTCGCTACACAGCCTACTACCGTTGACCTAATTGTAGATTTTTAAAATCTTCATGGGCTGACTCCGATCTTGAGCCTAATATACTTCCAACTTTAGTTGTTAGAATAAGGTGACCAACAAGCCAACTTGTGGCTGTGGTCTGACCATTTTCTTGTAATACAATTGGTTTTTTATTCGTAATAATATCTATTATACTTATTGGCATTCCATATCTTTTATCTCATGCTAGTTGCATAGGTATGGTCCTGATGAAGTCACTTTATTACGGTGGATTGGTCTAGCAGAACCGTGAGATAATCTAGCACGTAATGTAACTCATCGAACTTGTTTCTAGTCTAAGGGTTACGCCATAATGAGGATACAGGCATTTCACATAAAGACTAGTACTTAGTGTATGTGGACCGCATCTCATCGGTCACGGTGTCTGGACATCGACATACATAAGTAGGTGCTCATAAGATGAGTTCACTGAACTCCCTCACTTAGAAATCTCTGCGAGTCTTGTCTTAAAGGAAAGATGACCAAGTCGCCTTATAAGGGACAGATGGAACGTGCTGAAGGTCTATTGGATTTGATCCATACAGACGTTTGTGGCCCACTAAGTGTTAGTGCTAGGGGTGGTTATAGCTACTTCGTCACCTTTACCGACGATTACTCTAGGTACGGGTTTGTGTACTTAATGAAGTACAAGTCTGAAACTTTTGAAAGGTTCAAAGATTTTAGACACGAAGTAGAAAACCAACTCGGGCGACGTATTAAGAAACTACGATCTGATCGTGGTGGAGAGTACTTGAGCGCCGAGTTTATAGACTACTTAAAAGAGAATGGGATTCTCTCTCAGTGGACTCCTCCTGGAACTCCTCAATTGAATGGAGTTTCCGAACGTCGGAATCGAACTTTGTTGGACATGGTTCGATCTATGATGGGATTCACTGAACTACCGGCATACTTATGGGGTCATGCACTCCTGACTGCCGTATATTTGCTGAATAGGGTTAACACCAAAGCAGTTAACTCCACTCCATATGAACTTTGGCATTCCCGAAAACCCAGTTTCAAACATATTAAGATATGGGGTTGCCCCGCTTATGTGAAGCGGTTGATGGGAGATAAATTGGATAGTCGATCCGATTTATGCTATTTTGTGGGGTATCCCCAAGATTCAATGGGATACGAATTCTACTTTGTTTCTGAAGCAAAAGTGTTTGTTTCAAGAAATGCCACTTTCCTTGAGAAGGAATTTCTATTGGATAGAAAAGGCAGCATGGTAGAACTCGAAGAAGTTCGAGAACCACAAAACGAAGTTCAAGCACATGAGAATGAACAAATTCAACAAACCACTAATATACCTCCTGAACCATCGGTGCGACGATCCGAAAGAGTTCGGAAAGTACCCGATAGATTATTCCTAGTAGATGAGGTTGATCAAGGATCCGATCCTAGAACCTACATCGAAGCTGTATCTGATACAGACCAGGGACATTGGCTGGAAGCCATGAAATCCGAAATGGGCTCCATGTACTCCAACAAGGTATGGACCTTGGTAGATCCACCCGAGGGAATCGTTCCCATAGGCTGCAAGTGGATCTATAAAAGAAAAATTGGAGTTGATGGAAAGGTAGCGACCTATAAAGCTAGACTGGTTGCAAAAGGGTATACTCAGAAGCAAGGCGTTGATTATGAGGAAACTTTTTCACCAGTCGCGATGCTTAAGTCCATTAGGATTTTGCTGGCCATTTCTGCGTATTATGACTACGAGATATGGCAAATGGATGTGAAGACCGCCTTCCTTAATGGTAACATTGAGGAAGAAATCTATATGGCGCAGCCGGAAGGCTTCATATCCACTGGAGAGGAGCAAAAGGTTTGCAAGCTCCAGCGATCCATTTATGGATTGAAACAAGCATCCCGAAGTTGGAATATCCGGTTCGACACAGTTATCAAAGAGTTTGATTTTGTAAAGAACCCGGAGGAACCTTGTGTTTACAAGAAGGTTAGTGGGAGCGCAGTGACTTTTCTAGTGCTTTACGTTGATGACATACTACTCATTGGGAATGATGTAGGGATGTTGCAATCAACCAAAGCATGGTTATCCACACGTTTCTCAATGAAGGATTTGGGCGAAGCATCCTACGTATTGGGAATACGGATCTATAGAGATAGATCGAGGAAATTGCTTGGCTTGTCCCAATCCTTGTACATAGACACCGTGTTGAAACGGTTTCACATGGAAGAATCCAAGAGAGGTTCCTTGCCAATGTCCCACGGGATTCGTCTATCGAAATCTATGTGTCCTCAGACGCAAGCGGAAATCGATGAGATGAATAGGACACCATATGCATCTGCTATTGGTAGCATAATGTATGGCATGCTATGTACGAGACCTGATATTGCGTTTGCGGTGAGTGTCACAAGCAGATATCAGTCTAACCCTGGACCTGCCCATTGGAAGGCAGTGAAGGACATTCTCAAGTACTTACGAAGAACTAGAGATCTGTTCTTAGTCTACGGGGATGCCGAGCTGAAAATAGAAGGCTTCACGGATTCTAGTTTCCAGTCGGATGTGGATGACTCAAGGTCAAATTCAGGATTTATATTTAAGCTCAACGGTGGCGCCGTGTGTTGGAAGAGTTCCAAGCAAGGCACGACGGCTGATTCTGTCACCGAAGCTGAGTACATTGCAGCATGTGATGCAGCAAAGGAGGCTTCTTGGATAAGGAAGTTCATCCAAGAGTTGGGTGTATTTCCAAGTGCGGACGATGCAGTACAGGTATACTGCGACAACACCGGTGCCGTGGCGCAGGCCAAGGAACCGAGATCTCATCCGAAGTCCAGGCACGTATTGAGGAAGTATCACCTTGTTCGTGAGATTGTAGAGAGGGGTGAAGTCGTTGTTGAACGTGTCACCTCTGAAGACAACGTTGCAGATCCCTTCACCAAGCCATTATCGATATCAGTCCACGAGAAACATCGAGAGTCGATGGGACTTAGATACATGAATAGTTGGCTTTAGGTCAAGTGGGAGATTTTAAATCAATTAATTGCTTATATGTTTTTGCTTTCGAGAGCATGTTGAATTTGTTGAGTTGTTGATTTGGATATTATCTTGTGTTGGGAATTTCTTATAGCTGAATATTTGGTCGGCCTTAGAATTTCACGAGAAATCACGTGTCAGAGTGTCCGACAGTCTTACGTGTCAGACTGTTTGACAGTCTTATCCTAAAACTTAAATATTCTCGAGTCTCTATAAGAAAAATCAGTTGATCCACAATTTAATGAAATTAAAATCAACTAGAGCCCAAATAAGATAATCGATTTTTCAAATCAATTTGAATTCGATAAATAGGTGCTGGATTATTAATTTAAATTGTTAAATTAATTTGAAATTAATAGAACACCGACTAAATCGTTTTAGTTTATCGTTCATATGATGAATGGATGAAACTAAGTTCGATGATGATCCTAAATTGTAAAGAATCAATAATTGATCATAACTAAATTTCGAATGAGATAAAAAAAATTAAAATCCCTTATTCTTAAAGGTTAAAAATTAAAATCAGGCTATAAAGAAAAACCGAATTATCGTTCTTTTCTTTCCTTCTACCAACAGTTAGATTTTGTGATAGCCTCTTATGGCAGTGCAGTATGCCGTGTTAGCGGGGAGTGCTGTCATAAGAAAAGCTGTAATCTAATTGACATTAGATGGAGGTTTGTATGTGAGATTCTATTGGTTTGACGTGATTGGTCAGATTAACTGGGGATTGCGTTGACCTGATAGAGTTGAGCTTATACGTCTCACATTGGTAGGTCAGACCTGACACACAAAGATTTTGATATTCGCTGGATTAACCTAGGTCATTATCAAGTGTGAGGAAATCTATCTTTAGGGTCACATTATGATGTGATTGAAATTGTTCTACCTTTGAACAAACATGGCTGGTCAGATTAACTGGGGGTCGTGTTTGCGCCATTGGACCTAAAGCCCATTAAAGATAAATATGTTTTCTTGTATTCTGCTAGAGGGTGGTGGAATTCAAATAAATTAGTGGGAGAACAATTAATATGTAAAAGTCCAAACTATTAATTGTATTGATTATTTCGAATAAAACTCTAATCATTGTCTTTCTCTTATTCCTCAGCAATTATGTCTAAGAATCCTCTTGCCTCGATCCTTGACCAAAATAAACTCACTGGCCCAAATTTTCTGGATTGGATCCGGAATTTGAAATTGGTGCTCACTGTTGATGAGCGTCTCTATGTGCTTACTGAGAGACCCCCTTCTGAACCCCTCCCTGATGATGCCACTGATGCTCAACGTGCCGTACTTGAGAGATGGAAGAAAGATGACGTCCATGCGAAGTTCTATATGATAGCATCCATGGTCCCTGAACTTGCAAGGAAGTATGAGCTTTTTGCTCATGCAGCCGACATCAAGAAGAACCTTGAGTCGATGTATAGTGAAAATACTCGGGCGTCTAGGTACGCAGCGACGAAGGAGTTAGTCGCCTTGAGATTGCGTGAAGGGGCTTCGGTCCACGAGCACGTTCTCAAGATGATAACACTCATTGAGAAGCTGGTGAACTTAGACGTGGTACTTCCTTCTGAGTTGCAGGTAGATTTGATCCTACTGTCTCTTCCAAGTTCCTATGAACAGTTCATAGTGAACTTTAACATGAACAAACTCGATCCTACCTTGGATGTGATGTTTAACATGTTAGTCAGCTATGAGGCAACAATCAAGAAGGAGAAATCTGTTCTCCTTACTGCTCCTTCTGGAAAGAAGAGTTATTTCTCGAAGAAACGGAAAAGTTCCGTTCCAAGCAAAAACTTTGCGAAGGGTGGCTCAAGTGGGTCAAAGAGTGGCAAAGTCAGCAAGCAAGCTGATGACGTTTGTCACCATTGTGGAAAACCGGGTCACTGGCGCCGCAACTGCAAAGATTATCTTGACCAGAAGCGTTCTGAGAAAGGTATGTATTTCATTGAAGTAAACTTGTCCGTTGATTCTTCGTCTTGGGTATTGGATACCGGTTGTGGCTCACATCTTTGTAATGATTTGCAGCTAATGGCAAGAAGCCGAAGACTTGATGTAGGAGAGACTTACCTGAGGATGGGCAACGGAGCAAGAGTTGCTGCCGAAGCCATTGGGACTGTTTACCTTTCTGTTTTGAATTCTGATTATCAAGTTGTTTTGAATAATTGTCTTTATGTACCGACTCTTATTCGAAATCTTATTTCTATTCCTGTTTTGGATTCTGAAGGTTTTTCTTTTGTATTTGGAAGTTCTGTTTGCTTGATACATAAGGATAATAAGGTAATATGTAAAGGACAACTGGTTAACAACTTATATGAATTGAATCTTAATGAAATACCGATTAACACTATTTCAGCAAAATGTAAAAATGATAGTCTAAACCCGGCACAACTTTGGCACGCTAGATTGAGGCATATTTCCTTGAGAAGGATGAACGAGTTCACTCGTGATGGATTGTTCTCCTTAGAGGATGTGAAGTCACTTGGGACTTACGAGTCTTGTCTTAAAGGAAAGATGTCCAAGTCGCCTTATAAAGGACAGATGGAACATGCTGAAGGTATATTGGATTTGATCCATACAGAMGTTTGTGGCCCACTAAGTGTTAGTGCTAGGGGTGGTTATAGCTACTTCGTCACCTTTACCGACGATTACTCTAGGTACGGGTTTGTGTACTTAATGAAGTACAAGTCTGAAACTTTTGAAAGGTTCAAAGATTTTAGACACGAAGTAGAAAACCAACTCGGGTTACGTATTAAGAAACTACGATCTGATCGTGGTGGAGAATACTTGAGTGCCGAGTTTATAGACTTCTTAAAAGAGAATGTGATTCTCTCTCAGTGGACTCCTCCTGGAACTCCTCAATTGAACGGAGTCTCCGAACGTCGGCGAACTTTGTTGGACATGGTTCGATCCATGATGGGATTCACTGAACTACCGGCATACTTGTGGGGTCATGCACTCCTAACTGCCGTATATTTGCTGAATAGGGTTAACACTAAAGCAGTTAACTCCACTCCATATGAACTTTGGCATTCCCGAAAACCCAGCTTCAAACATATTAAGATATGGGGTTGCCCCGTTTATGTGAAGCGGTTGATGGGAGATAAATTGGATAGTCGATCCGATTTGTGCTATTTTGTGGGGTATCTCCAAGATTCAATGGGATACGAATTCTACTTTGTTTCTGAAGCAAAAGTGTTTGTTTCAAGAAATGCCACTTTCCTTGAAAAGGAATTTCTATTGGATAGAAAAGGCAGCATGGTAGAACTCGTTATATTTTTCGGAGGTATCGTTTGTGAGAAATGATTTAATTCCAATGGGCTATTTGTTTTAAAATTGGGTCGGCCCAATAAGCCCCTTTAAAGTTATTGGTTTGGTACTATTTTAAAATTAAAAACTTGTTTTTGTTTTTTAATTGTGCCCAACTACTTTGAGCCCATTTTAGAATTGGGCTTGAGCCTTTTGTTTTTAAATAAATAATTGGGCCAGCCCACAACCCTTTTGTAATTGGGCTTGGGCTTGTTTAAAAAAAAAAAAACTTTGATAAATAGAAGACGGCTTTTAAAAGAAGAAGACAGACGAAATTTTTTCTTCTTCAAAAAGGTTTGAACCCTAGCCACCACCTCCAGCCGCCTTTGCTTGCCACCGGCCGCCGTCGCACCGAAACGTTCGGTCCTCGTTAATCCTTTCGTCGTTTTCAATCCCTCGTCGGATCTAGTACTCCGTCGTAAGGACGTCAGGACGTACGGTGTGTGACACCAATTCGTCGGAGACGCGTCGCAGCCGCTGCACCACTGCCTTCGTGGACGCGTCGCACCCAAGGGATCGTCGGGACCACGTACCTCCGCACGCCAGTCGGATTTCTACTGCGCCGGAGATCTCCAGCCGGACCCCGCTGTAGTCGTGCCACAGCCGTTCCGAACGCAGCCAGACCCCGTCGCGTCGCACCTGCCTGCCGCCGTGTCGTTCCGTACGCTGCCGGACGCCGCTGTCGCTGTTGCCATTCCGGACAGCCTGCTGCCTCCGCGTCGCACCCGCCTGCCGCCATGCCGTTCCGTACGCTGCCGGACCGCCGCTGTCGCTGTTGCCGTTCCGGACAGCCTGCTGCCACCGCGTCGCACCCGCCTGCCGCCGTGCCGTTCCGTATGCTACCGGACCGCCGCTGTCGCTGTTGCCGTTCCGGACAGCCTGCTGCCTCCGCGTCGCACCCGCCTGCCGCCGTGCCGTTCCGTACACTGCCGGACCGCCGCTGTCACTGTTGCCGTTCCGTACAGCCTTCTGCCTCCACGTCGCAGCTGCCTCGCTCCTCCTCCGCCGTGAGGTACATAGGCTGTCAGCATATATATATGTGTGTTGTGTATTAATATATATATATGTAATATATATGCATGCTGTGTAATGTACATATATATATATAAATGTATTGCATGATATATGTATATATAATAAATGGATGCATTGCATGATACATGTATATATAATAGATGCATGCATGATGTGTGATATATGTATATATATTATAATTGTATGTATGTTATATGAATATAATATATACATAATTATATAATATATGATTTATATGTTATTATATATATATAATTATATATATGATTAATATATTAATATATATATATATAATTGTTATGTATATGTTTAATATATTAAATCGAAACCGACCATGCTTATTCGATTTTACGAAA
Source organism: Phtheirospermum japonicum (assembly GCA_014905375.1). Classification (NCBI taxonomy): domain Eukaryota; kingdom Viridiplantae; phylum Streptophyta; class Magnoliopsida; order Lamiales; family Orobanchaceae; genus Phtheirospermum; species Phtheirospermum japonicum. The sequence continues at coordinate 754,180 of BMAC01000377.1, forward strand.
ATCAAATTGTTTCATTTGTAAAGCAATTTAAAACATTGTTTGAATTAATTAAATTAAAAATGGGCCGTCGTCAATTGAATTCGATTCAATTATTTAAAAATTTTTGTTTTCCGCTGCGCGACGGCTCCATCAAATCCCAACAGTGGTATCAGAGCTACTGGTTTTTAAATCAATTAATTGCTTATGTGTTTTGCTTTCGAGAGCATGTTGAATTTGTTGAGTTGTTGATTTGGATATTATCTTGTGTTGGGAATTTCTTATAGCTGAATATTTGGTCGGCCTTAGAATTTCACGGGAAATCACGTGTCAGAGTGTCCGACAGTCTTACGTGTCAGACTGTTTGACAGTCTTATCCTAAAACTTAAATATTCTCGAGTCTCTATAAGAAAAATCAGTTGATCCATAATTTAATGAAATTAAAATCAACTAGAGCCCAAAAAGATAATCGATTTTTCAAATCAATTTGAATTCGATAAATAGGTGCTGGATTAATTTATTAATTTAAATTGTTAAATTAATTTGAAATTAATAGAACACCAACTGAATCG
>BMAC01000377.1:756100-791299 GCA_014905375.1 Phtheirospermum japonicum
GTTATATTTTTCGGAGGTATCGTTTGTGAGAAATGATTTAATTCCAATGGGCTATTTGTTTTAAAATTGGGTCGGCCCAATAAGCCCCTTTAAAGTTATTGGTTTGGTACTATTTTAAAATTAAAAACTTGTTTTTGTTTTTTAATTGTGCCCAACTACTTTGAGCCCATTTTAGAATTGGGCTTGAGCCTTTTTTTTTTAAATAAATAATTGGGCCAGCCCACAACCCTTTTGTAATTGGGCTTGGGCTTGTTTAAAAAAAAAAAAACTTTGATAAATAGAAGACGGCTTTTAAAAGAAGAAGACAGACGAAATTTTTTCTTCTTCAAAAAGGTTTGAACCCTAGCCACCACCTCCAGCCGCCTTTGCTTGCCACCGGCCGCCGTCGCACCGAAACGTTCGGTCCTCGTTAATCCTTTCGTCGTTTTCAATCCCTCGTCGGATCTAGTACTCCGTCGTAAGGACGTCAGGACGTACGGTGTGTGACACCAATTCGTCGGAGACGCGTCGCAGCCCGCTGCACCACTGCCTTCGTGGACGCGTCGCACCCAAGGGATCGTCGGGACCACGTACCTCCGCACGCCAGTCGGATTTCTACTGCGCCGGAGATCTCCAGCCGGACCCCGCTGTAGTCGTGCCACAGCCGTTCCGAACGCAGCCAGACCCCGTCGCGTCGCACCTGCCTGCCGCCGTGTCGTTCCGTACGCTGCCGGACGCCGCTGTCGCTGTTGCCATTCCGGACAGCCTGCTGCCTCCGCGTCGCACCCGCCTGCCGCCATGCCGTTCCGTACGCTGCCGGACCGCCGCTGTCGCTGTTGCCGTTCCGGACAGCCTGCTGCCACCGCGTCGCACCCGCCTGCCGCCGTGCCGTTCCGTATGCTACCGGACCGCCGCTGTCGCTGTTGCCGTTCCGGACAGCCTGCTGCCTCCGCGTCGCACCCGCCTGCCGCCGTGCCGTTCCGTACACTGCCGGACCGCCGCTGTCACTGTTGCCGTTCCGTACAGCCTTCTGCCTCCACGTCGCAGCTGCCTCGCTCCTCCTCCGCCGTGAGGTACATAGGCTGTCAGCATATATATATGTGTGTTGTGTATTAATATATATATATGTAATATATATGCATGCTGTGTAATGTACATATATATATATAAATGTATTGCATGATATATGTATATATAATAAATGCATTGCATGATACATGTATATATAATAGATGCATGCATGATGTGTGATATATGTATATATATTATAATTGTATGTATGTTATATGAATATAATATATACATAATTATATATATATGATTTATATGTTATTATATATATATAATTATATATATGATTAATATATTAATATATATATATATAATTGTTATGTATATGTTTAATATATTAAATCGAAACCGACCATGCTTATTCGATTTTACGAAAATCAAATTGTTTCATTTGTAAAGCAATTTAAAACATTGTTTGAATTAATTAAAATTAAAAATGGGCCGTCGTCAATTGAATTCGATTCAATTATTTAAAAATTTTTGTTTTCCGCTGCGCGACGGCTCCATCAAATCCCAACATTAGTTTCTCAACATTAAACACTTGACTCTTCACTATTATGCTTCCTTAAGCCCAAATCATAAAAAGTATCCAATATTGATCAAAAATCCTACAAAATGAGCAAACATGTAACAACTTCTAAATAATTAAGAAAACTTAAAACAAGTTGTTAATGCATAATCAATAATCAAAATTTAGTGAAATAAGCTCCAATATTCACGTAAGAAAATGTGTTTACCATGTTGCACCATTGTATGGATTTTGATGGTTGGTCTTGTTTTGAGAATTTGGATTTTTGGGAGGAATATTAAAAATGTGGTGGCTGCTCATAATAGTTTTGATTAATATGAGAGGGAGTAGGGATACTTTGATTAGCAATAGGACCTTGATGAATGGGGCTAGTATAAGGAACGCGGGCTTGAGGAGAAGTATAAGGGTCTTGGTTATCGTGAGGACCTTGAGGCATGTGTGGGACTTGTATCCTTAAGGATCGTGATGCATGTATGGGCCCTGATATCCTTGAGGAAAGGTGTTCATGAACGGAACTCTTGGAGAGTTAGGTTCTTGCTCGTGACGGGTTTGAGCTTGCAAAGAAGGATCATCGTAAATATTAGCCATTGGAGTCTCGTCAAAATCGATCTCAAGACGAGTAAAAGGGGAGATTCTCAAGAACTCTTAATCATCTTCAACATGAAAGTTACCTCTAAGGATGTTGGGGTTGTCCACGTATGGAGCTAACTCTCCAGCAAGAGCTCATCTTCGTTACATACATAACACTCAACAAACAAATTAAATGTATTGAATGGAAATGATAAAACTAAACTAAGATCACATTAAATAATGGAAAAAAAAAACTTCTTTGAACCTTAATCATTCCCCGACAAAAGCGCCAAGAATTGATCAATTATTCTCACATTATTTTAAATATATAAGAGTAAGAGACTGCTCAGAATAGAACGAGGCAATCATAGTGTAGTGAGTATGACTCGTGTCGATATCTCAAGGAATCATGGTTCGGAGTAGGAGATTTTGTTCACACAATTACGGAAATTAAAATTAAGCTAAACACAAGATCAAGTTTTTTGTGGGGTTTTGGTTTTTAAAACTATTAAATCAAAATAAAAAGGTTTGAAACTCAAATTAAAGACAAGAAATATCACTGATTGAATCAATTAAGTCTAATCATGCAATAAAAACTAATTAAGCAAGCAATAATACAAATCATGCAATTACAAGTTATAATCATAAAATTAAAGCAACAAAGACATGAGAATTGAAAAGCTCACTTAAGATTGAACATAGATATTATAAATATAGCATAAAACAAGCATAAAGTTTGAATCTTGAAGGATAATAAGAAGTAACAAAGATTATATCTAGATTTTAAGAAAATAGCAATTAAGAAATAATCCAAGTGCATTCCACTTAGTCCAAATGGTGCTTTATATAAGCTTTTTATTTCCATTTCTTTGTTTGAGTAATATATTTCTAATTTTATCTCAATATTAATACAGCTAGAGCGTACAAATGAGCAGTCTATGCAACAAAAAGATTATGCTAGCGGATTTAGATTTGACCACGTGTGGTCTCTTATGAAAACTAATGTGCAAGGAAACGATTGGTGGAATCAATTCATTTGCGAAATAAGAAAATGTGTCGGAGTCATCTAGTCCTTCTAATCCTTCATTATCTTTATTTTCTATTTTATTAAGTAATAAAAATATTAATAGTGGAGGTTCTTCTTCACACCAACCAGAAGGGATAAAAAATCCAAATTAAAAAGGAAACATAATGAGGATGCATCCATTTGTAAAAATGTTTAAGGAAAAAAAATGAGAAATTTCGAGAAATATTATTAAGTTTGGCTGCAAAAAACAAGATCGTGCAATTGAGGTTCAAGTTATAAGCGTTGAAGCAAGAAATCGTAAATCTAAAATAAACGAATTGGTGAGAGAAGATAACATTTAAATGGTTAATTTCGACACCATTTCTAATCCAAAGCGACGCGAATTCTTCCAATCGGAGCAACAAAAAATTATGAAGAAGCAAAGACAAGCACAATAATCAGACTCACAACAACAAGACTCTAGTATCTTTAACATGTTTGGTCTATCTTTTCCAGATCTTGGAGGAGACGGAGCTGGTCTTTTAGATTATTGAGAAAATATTTTATGTGTTTTATTTGTATTATTAAAATTTTTGTGTCTAGTAGTATGCAGTTTTATCCATATTCCATGTTTCTAAATTCTATGTGGTAATTTTATGTGTAATCTTTTAAATCTCTTTACTTTTCTTTTATTATTATTACCAAATTAAACACCAAATTAGTTAAAAAATTATAACATTAAAATATGAAAACTGATAAAAATAATTATTTATTATTAATTTACAAATTAATAATACTTTTGAATTTATTGTATTATAAGATTACACATTACACATTATTCAAAAAACTTAATTATGTACTACTGAATTTTGTTTAATATTAAAATCTATTATAGTAACTAAAAATAAAAATAAATATTACAATTTTTATAACTAATAAAAAATATACATTACATTTGAGTAATAAAAAAAATTAGCGCAAGAATAGTGTAGCCCTAAATCTGGCGGTGCATTTAAAAAAATAGAAAAACAGTGCAAAATATGGCGCATTACTCGAGGACAAATCTTACTTTATTATACAGTCCTACTTTATTTTATAGGGTTGGTGGAGATGGTCTTAGTAGCCAATAAACTTTGTAAATGATGTCATCATGACATCATATTTGTTAATAATGATGTTATAAATATTATTACTTTAATATTATTTTTTTTAAATTAATTTTTTTTCGAAAATTTCATTTCTTTTCGTTTTCAGAAGGAATAATATGCACTAATAAATTATATTTTGCAACTTATCATATAATATTGTGCATGATTAGTAACATTATTGTTCATTTCCAATTGTACTATTGTGCATGTATCACGAGACTTTAATTTTTTCTTTTTTAAATAAAAATAAATTTTTTTGATTATTTCATTTTTCTCATTTTCAGCGAGGTTCCGATGTACTAATAAGTTATTTTGTGCTCATATAATATTATGCATATTCAGTAACACTCTTGTGTATTTTCAGTTATACTGTTGTGCATGTTTCATTCACTGAAATTACAATAATAAGTGATTACTATCATAACTAATTATTGTATCTTCACACAATTGTGATATCAAAAACTGTAAAATGAAAAAGAAAGACGAAAATACTATTATGCATATTACTTTCACTGCTTTGCATGTCTAATGTTGCAATTATCATTGATTAACATTATAATTTTTCATTACATCAATTCAAATTTGTATTTTCAAATCTCAATAATAAAAATATGACTGTTTGTGCATGTTTATTGAAATATTGTGAATGCCCAGTCACACTTTTGTTCATGTTATGGACTAATGTTGTAACAATTATCAATGATTAATGTGCATATTCACTGACACTATTATGCAGATTCACTAATACTATTGTGCATTTTCAGTGGCACTAATGTGCATGACATGAAATTAATGATGAAAAGTTTAGTAATTAATGTGCATTTGTACTACACTATTCTGTATTTTCTCTAATAATAAGTTGGTTGATGATATCATATGTAGTTTTTATATTTATTCATAATAATAATTGAGTTCATGTATAATAATGCATGAGGAGTTGCACAATATAAATTATCAAAAGTTTAACACACGAAAAAAATATAAAAAAAGGAAATAAATAGTTTTTTTTGGGGGAATTTTTTAAACATAAAATAATAAAAAGCAAATTAATTATGACATGATTATTAATAAATCTAAAGGCTATAAGCAAATATGATGACATTATCATTCTCAAATCTAGTGTGTGGGCTTTTTTGCATTTCTTTTTTCGATACTTTTTTTTTCGATGCTATCAAAGAATTTCCCTTTTCCTTTTCTGGAGGACCATTCTCACTTGAACCCCAACACTAGATTTGAGGATGATGATGTCATCGTACTTGCTTATAACCTTTAGATTTATTAATAATGATGTCATAATTAATCTTTTAATTATTATTTTATATTAAAAGAATCCAGAAAAATTCCCAAAAAAATCATTTTTATTCATTTTTTTATGTTTTCATGTATTGAAGTTTCAATACTTTATATTGTGCAATTTCTCATGCACTATTGTGCATGAACTCAATTATTATTGTACCTAAATATTAAAACTACGTATGATACTATCAACCAACTTAATATGCACATATTGTTAGAGAAAATGCATAATACTGTAGTAAAACTCCACAATAAACTACGTATGATTCCACCAACCAACTTAATATGCACATATATTGTTAGAGAAAATGCACAATAGTGTAGTAAAAATGCACAATAGTCATTGAACTTTTCATCATTAGTTTCATGTCATGCACATAAGTGCCACTGGAAATGCACAATAGTGTTAGTGAAATTGCACAATAGTGTAGTGAAAATGCACATTGGTCATTGGTGATTATTACAATATTATCCATATCATGCACAAAAGTGTGAGTGGGCATGCACAATAGTGTCACTAAACATGCACAAATAATTATATTTTCAATTTTAAGATTTGAAATTACAATTTTAAATTGATGTAATGACAAATTATAATATCAATCAATGATAATTACAACATTAGACGTGCAAAAAGGTGTAAGTAAACACGCACAATAGGATTTTCGCCTTTTTTTATTACAGTTTTTGATATCACAATTGTGAGAATATCCAACAATTAATTATGATATTAACCACTTATTATTGCAATTTTAATCCCATGAGATATTCAAAATAGTACAACTGAAAATATACAATAGTGTTACTGAATATGTACAATAGTATATAAGAAGTTCCACAATATAGTTTATTAGTGCATCGTCACCCTCGCTGAAAATGAAAAAAAACAACGAAATTTTCAAAAAAAAATATTTTTAAACAAGGAACTTGGAGTCCTGTGAGACATGCATAATAGTACAACTGAAAATGCACCATAGTATTACTGAATGTACATTATAGTATATGATAATTTGCAAAATATAATTTATTCGTCCATCGCAACCCTTGTTTAAAATGAAAAAAAATAAAAATTAAAAAAAAATATATTTTATTTAAAAAAAATGAAGTGTCAAGAGAAATGCACAATACTTCGACTGAGAATGCACAATAGTGTTATTGAATATGCACAATAGTATATGAGAAGTGGCACAATATAATTTATTAGTGTATCGGAACCCTCGCTGAAAATGAAAAAAAAAATTTAAAAAACTTTTTTTTGAATTTTTTTTATTTAAACTTATTTTAATATAATAATAATAATAATAATAATAATAATAATATTTATTATATCATCATTACCAAATATGATGTCATGATGTAATAACCATTACAAAGTTTATTGGGTACTAAGTATTCTCGCTTATTTGTTGGGGGAGCATTCTTACTTGATCATACTCTCTCTCTCTCTTTCTATATATATATATATATATATATATATATATATATATATATATATATATATCGGTGTCCCTCTTAGATTTTTGGGCCCTGAGCCCAAGTAGTCCTAACTGATTGTAAAATACTGCTTATGAAATTAGTTGATTGAAGTAGTTGATTGAAAGTTAATTTACCAATATAAGCATAATTGAGAGAAGTAAAAATAAGATACATAAAAAACCAAGAAAAATATAAAAGAATAATAAATTAATTTAGAATAATAAATAAAGACTTTCTAAAAAATATTTTTAAAAATTAAGAAAACATATAAACAATGATACCAAAATAATTATATTGATAAATAAAAAAAACTTATGTATAAGAATAATATTTATATAAAATTATAAAAATAATATGTTAGTATATGAAAAATAATATTTATAATTTAGAATAATAAATAAAGACTTCCTAAAAAAATATAAACAATGATACCAAAATAATTATTTTGATAAATAAATATTTTATTATGTCTAAAATAATATGTTAGTATATAAAAATATATATTTTAAAAAGGAAAATGATAAAAATGAAATCTTTTCAATCAGATATCAATTGATTAGAAAAATTACGAAATGTAGCTTTTTTTCTTTTTCGAAATGGGCTTTTGCACCTAATCCAGCTATTAGTAGTTGATTGGAAACATTTACCAAGTTGTGCAAAGAAATTGATTAGGACTGAATAAGCTAACAGCTCCTCCGAACCGCTTAACCAAGAGGCCCCTAAATCTTAAAAACCTACATATTCACTTATTCAATTTTAAATTTAATAAACATAAAACATTCATTTTTTAGTAATTAATTTTTTGAATAAGTGCTTTTATTTAATATATATGATATTGGTATCAAATTTTAAATTTCAGAGAGAAGATAAATTTGTTATATTGTCAATTTCAAATAAAGAATAAACGACAATACTATGATATGTCGAAATTTTGAATAAAAAAAATAGATATAAGGTGATAAGATATGTAATAAAAATTTATTTTACAATTCAAACCAAATAAAGGTTTTACTAATACTAGTGTGAATCCCGCGATTTTCGTGCGTAAATATAAAAAAATAAAAATAAAAAGTTTTTTTAAAATTCTTTTTTTAAGAATGTGAATTATTAATATCAAATAGAAGAGAATATTGTTAATTTTAAATTACAAAAACTTGTTTGTAGGCTACATTAGCTATCTTATTTATAATAATAATATCATTTTCGTCGTAACAAATCTTTAACCTTTTACGCTCTTAACTATTAATATTGTGAAATAAAGATGAATTGTGCGTTATACGGGAGTTATGAAACAACAGTTTTTAAAGTTTGATAGCTATAAAAAAATTCTTGAAATATGGTCATATTTAAAACTTGTGTGGTGTCCCGTTCCAATAAATATCATTCAAGTATTCATATCGTTCTATTTACATTTACATCATTCTTCACAAAAATAATTTTCGAGTGGATTTATATGTGCGATGCACGGGATTAGTTGTTAATTATAGAAAAATACTTAAATGTGTGACGGGAAAGTCCGAATAAAATCGAGAATATAAAATTATTAACGACCTTGTTGGGATATCAAACTTATATTTTATAAGCTTGGCGTATTCATTGAAGAGATGGAAAGTATAATTAAGAATGAAAATCTTGCTTGTATAATTAAGACCGAAATTCTTGTAGAGGCCAATTTATTCTTTTATCATGATTTATTTTCACGAAAACTGCTTCTTCCCGTATGCCTTCAACATTTCACCAAAAAATCATATCAAGAAAGCAGCATTGCATGCATCCCTTTGGCCTCTTACAACGTTTTTAGAAAACCCAGATCTATCCATATCTTGAAATTATAGTCCCTTATAGAAAGCTCGACTATTTGAGGAAATGCGAAATAATCTTGATACAAATTTATCAGGATCTCTAAGATGAATGGGTTAAATGTTAATTAACATCATACCACTGAACTATTTATGGATAATTACAAAACCCACACTTAAGTTTAGCCTAATTAATACAAAGAAATGGTTAATTGTAAAAAAGTCACTTGACGTTTGACCTACTTACAAACACACACACACACACACAAAAAAAGCATCAGCTAACTTTCAAAATTACAAATAGAGGTTTTATATTGCTTTACATTAACCTCCTTCATAAGTAAAAAAACATTTCAAAACCCACCTTTACATTAAAAAATTACAATTAGCCCCTTAATTTTAACACCGAATCAAACTTAGGTGTATTTAATGTAATTTTGAAAGTTAGCTGAATTATTTTGTTATTTGGCCAAACCTCGAGGGTAATTTTTGTAATTATCCCAAAATAAAAACATGTTATCTTTTACATAGACAAAGACCCTCTTAATATATTCCAGATATCTTTATCCCCTTGAGGTTTGTATTTAAGTTTGCAAATTATTCCCAATAGGTGCAATTTGTAAAGTGGAAACGTATGTTTATATTTGTAAATTTAAAATATAACTTTTTCCCCCTGTTTTTTGAATCATATATAATTGGGCTAAACCTCAAAGGTAACATTTCTAATTAATTGGGCTAATTATATACCACCAGCTTGTAGCTCAAGTGGTATCACTAACCCTTTATAAGGGTGTTGACAAGGGTTCGAACCCTGAACCTCTCAAGTTATTTGAGATTTATCTTCTACTTTACAACCACTTGACCCAACTTATTAAAAAATTAATTGGGATAATTATAAAAACTACCCCTGGCTCTGAGGTTTGTGGTACTAACAGAAAAAAACAGTTGACATTGATAATTACAAAAATCACCATTAAGGTTTGATTCCGCTTACAGTTTGCCCCAATAGTTAATTAACCTGGTAGAATTAATAGAGGTCGACAATTATGTTCCAATTAAACCCCTCAACTTTTTGAAATACAACAAATAACCCAAATTTTCATATGTCTATTTTTACTGCTTAGAAAATTCAAAGGATGTAAATGTAAAATATAAGACAAAAATAAGAGATTATATGTAATAATTAGAGAGGTCGAGGGGTATAAATGTAAAATCACCTGATGACATCAACCAGTTTCCGTAAGCAGATAAGGTGCAAAAGGTATTTTAAGACGAGTCATTTTGTAAGTTACAAAAGCTAGCTGGATCATTTCGTAATTTAGTCAAACATCAAGGGTAGTAATTTGTAATTATACCTAAGATTTATTGTGCAAATGATATCGAAGGTAGAGGTGCTTCAATACCTCTTCAGTTGAAGATGAAGTAACAATCATTTCGACACCCATTCCCTCCGACATATCAATCTTAAACCCATTCATGACATCATCGTTCCTCATTTTCTCAGAATTGACATCATCATTTTTCAGACATGGCCCTAGAAATGGTATTCTCATTAGCTGCTCAAAACATAGCTTGAACCCATCACCTGTAAGCCAATAACAACTGTTACGTACATACATGCATGCATTTTGCTTCTATCAAAATCATTTCAATCTTAATTAACAAAGTAGATTTAAAATAACACGACAAATATAAATTATATATCAATCCTAATAACTACTGGGATCCAAATTATTAAACCATTTGATTATCAACAAAAAAAACTCCAATTAGAATGTAAAAAATAAAATGCAGAAAGATATCCAAATAAGACCCATAATTTCTAAATGTCTAAATGAATTGCTATCCAACTCAGCCCAAACATAATACAGGTACACGTTCAGCCAAAGAGAAAAATGTTTACATGAATTACTACCCGACTCAAAAATATATATTTTGTTTAAAAACCCATTTTCTCAAAAAACTCACACTTCTCATATTAAAATTGTGGTTAGAGTGTTTTCATATATGGATTTTCGATGGCAAAACAGCTCTGACCCACTCCCAATTCTCACGAAATGTGCCAATTGTCGACGACTTTAACTCATTCCCAAAAAATTAGCTGCTTAAGTTATATAAAAAAGAAGATTTCAATACAATATAATAATTGAAGAAAGTTTTAAAGTGATTTTCTTAAATTTCAGCTTTTGAATTCTTAGTATAGTATAGCTATATACATGATTAAATAAAAAGATGAAGGGAACAGAAAGTCAAACAAAAAATAAAACACAAAAAAAAGAAGAAAAATTTCCATGTAAAAACAGCTAATGCCGCAACTTAACATGCTCTGAACAAATGCTTCATTCAACAATTTTATTTTTTCTCTTCCTTGTTGGGAATCTGATCGAAATAGAAGATATTATTGTATATTGAGCACAAAAGGGAGAATAATTATCACTATAATTAGAAGATGAAAAATAGAAAAAAGAAACTTTTAGTCGAGTCGAGTATAAACTCTTTCCGCAAGACGAAATTTCCCCGGTAGTGCTCTTCGGTTTTGACAATTCGTCCCCAAAGATAAAATGACTATGTCTCTAGTATAACAGCACCGTAAATACTAGAGCTCTGGCGAACTTGAAGAATTTGGACAGAGCTACGAGAAAAAATGCAGAAGCTTGTATGCTATGTTGTGTTGCGTGTTATTCTGAGTCATCTATGTGTTTCGAAGTATGGACTTCTCTCCCTTATATAGGGGTTCCACCAGTGAGGCATTACCAGCATAATGACGTCCATAAATGGCAGCATTATGGCGTTCAAAACTGGCAGCATAAACATGGTCAGGTGGTAACATACATGCATTAAGTTTTATGACGTTTTCATACGTTTGAAACGTACCTGAACGGTCAGGAGTGGCTAAAACGGTAGCCTAGAGTGATTCGGGATACCAAACAGGGACACCTATACGGACCACCCAAATCGGACCAATTGCCCAAGACCCAAGACCCAAGGGCCAAGGTCCGGGTCCGGGTCTAGGCTCGGGCTTGACTCCGTCAAAGGCAGACGGGCGAACCCAAGTCCGAGGGCCCGCGTGAGCTTTGTTCACACAAAGTCCACAATGTCCACTGGGCCACTAGATGTCCATCAATTAAAAAGTAAATACTTTTAAACTCCCTTCCACATTGATTATCATTCAATGTTGGATAAACAAATTATACACATAAACAACCGTTCAACTTCGAAGTACTATTTCTCAATCAGATTAATTGGATTTGAGAAATTCAAAAGGCTATGATTAACTACACGAAACGTAGATCGAGCCTACAATATTCGTTAAGATGAATTTTCGCTGCACCATTAAATGGATTAAATCCAATTTAACAACAATCCCCCACATGAGTGAGAATATCCAAAAAAGAAAACATGTATCCAAATACGTAACTCAGTCCTTAAGAGACAATAGAGAGTAGAGATAGGTGGCTTGTGGCCTTGAACCCTCCCTAGTTAATACTACTGAGCATACCGGTGGATTAGTGAACATAATTCTTGAACTATTACCCTTTGTGTATACTAGACAATAGTACCAACCCACTAAGGTCTCATAATTCTTTCGTTCTCACGTTTGTGTCCATTTCTGGCCATGGACAACTTCTTTGGATTCATAAGCATACAATAGAAGCGGCCCTCACTTCTCGCTTACATAGGTGATTCTTAAAATGATTATTATGTCATACTCAAGTCAAAGACCTGCACAGGAATCATTAAAAATCAGAGATTTATCCTCACCACGTGACAGATTAAAACTCTACTTTTGCCGTTAGGGAATAGGATCGTAGAGTTTTACTTCAGACTTTTATAGTTTAGTTTTCCCATTGAACCAAGTTTGTGGGATCTCCACTCATCATGGTTGGGTTTCTACTACAATCATCTTTAAGATGTGGATTTCACTCTCATTCCTTCTATCAATTTATACATCTGATCTCGAGCTATGTTTTTAGTGAATAGATTCGCTAGATTATCTATCGACTTTACGTAGTCAACTGAGATAACCTCACTCGATATCAAATGTCTTACAGTTTTATGTCTTCGGTGAATATGTCGAGACTTACCGTTATACAGACCACTTTTTGCCCTTCCAATAGCATCTTGGCTATCGCAGTGAAGAATTACTGGCGGCACGGGTTTCTTCCAACATGGAATATCTTCCAGAAAGTTACAAAGCCATTCATCTTCTTCACCTACTTTGTCCAAAGCGATAAACTCAGATTCCATGGTGGATTGAGCTATACAGGTCTGTTTAGTTGATCTCCAAGAAAAAGCTCCTCCCCCTATTGCAAACACATACCCACTTGTTGACAACGAGTCCTTTGATTCGGATATCCAGTTTACATCACAGTAACCTTCAAGTACCCTGGGGTATCTACCATAATGTAGCCCAAAGTTCAAAGTATACTTTAAATATCTCAAAACTCTCACAAGCGCTTTCCAGTGTTCTCCACTTGTATTGCTCGTATATCAACTCAGTTTGTTTACCGAGCAAGCTAGATCAGGTCTTGTACAATTAGAGATGTACATCAGACATCTAATGATTGTAGCATAGTCTTCCTGAGCAACGTGGTCACCTCTGTTCTTACTTAAGTGAACATTGAGTTCCAACGATGTCTTTGCTGGAAGACTAGTAAGCATTGAATTTCTTGATTACTTTCTCAATGTAATGAGATTGTGACAAGACGATTCCATCTGAAGTTTTTATAATTCTTATACCAAGAATTATGTCAGCAACTCCCAAATCCTTCATGTCAAAATTCCTTTTTAACTTGAGCTTCGTCTCATTAATCACTTATATGTTGCTACCCATGATTAACATATCATCCACATAAAGACATACTATAACAAATCCGTCATTAGTTTTCTTAACGTAGACACACTTGTCGCACTCGTTTATCTTGAAGCCATTTGACATCATCACTTTGTCAAATTTCAAGTGCAATTGTAAAGGTGCTTGTTTCAAGCCATATAAAGACTTAACCATTTTGAACACCTTTCTTCAGGTTTTACAAAACCCTCAGGTTGTTCCATATAGATTTCCTATTCTAAATCATCATTTAGAAAAGCTATTTTTACATCGATTTGGTGAATCTCAAGATTGTGCAAAGCAGCAATCACTAGAAGCACCCGGATAGAGGTAATTCTCGTCACAGGAGAATATGTATCAAAGAAATCATATCCCTCCTTCTGGAGAAACCCTTTCACAACCATATGAGCTTTATACTTATCGATTGATCCATCAGCTTTGAACTTTTATTTCAGAATCCATTTACTCCCTAAAGATTTACAACCTTCTGGTAAATCAGTCAGAATCCACGTATGGTTCTTCATGATCGAATCGATCTCGCTCTGAACAGCTTCCTTCTAAAATAGACTATCGGTCCGGGAAAAAGCTTCTTTTAATGAAGTTGGTTCTTCATCCAAGATGAAACCACATAATCGGGACCGAAACCCTTCGCAACTTTAGCTCGAGAGCTCCGCCTGGGAGTTAGAGCTTCAAGTTCTGAACCAGGTCGTTTACGCGACTTAGGTTCTACCCCCACAAGTTCGGGACTTGTAGTTCCTTCAGCATTACCAGTGTTTGAACTGGATGCAGCTTTATCTTTACAAGGATAGATATCTTCAAAGAATATCGCATTCCTTAACTCAATGGTAGTTCTGACATTCATGTCCGAAACTTCTGACCTATGAATTATAAATCGATAGGCGCTGCTATTTAGTGCATAACCAATAAAGATACAACCAACCGTTTTGGGTCTGATTGTCACCTGCTTCGGCAGAGGCACTTCTACCTTCGCTCAACACCCCCACACTTTGAGGTATTTATAAGAAGGTTTCCTACCTTTCCACAACTCATAGGGAGTTTCGTCCCTACCTTTAAGTGGAATTTTATTGAGGAAAAAGTTAGCCGTTAAAAGAGCTTCCCCCCACATGTTCTGAGGTAACCCAAAACTAATCAACAATGCATTCATCATCTCTTTCAAAGTACGATTCTTTCGTTCGGCAAAGCCGTTTGATTGAGGTGCATACGGAGCTGTAGTTTGATGAATTATGCCACTTTCGTTGCACAACTCTTCGAACGGAGCTACGTATTCACCTCCTCTATCACTTTGAATAGATTTTATTTTGCAGTTAAGTTGATTTTCGGCTTCACTTTTGCAGTTCTTAAAAGCTTCAATAGCCTCATCTTTACATCTCAAAAGGTAAAGGTAACAATACCTTGTGCAATCGTCAATAAAAGTAATAAAATACCTTTTTCCACCTCTGGTTTGCACAAAATTTAAATCACATACATCCGTGTGAATTATTTCTAGAGGTGTCGTGCTCTTTTCTACCGATTTAAACGGTAACTTTGTCATTTATTCTTCTACACAAATTTCACACTTACATTTATCAATAAACTCATTTAATTTAAGCAAATTGAGATTTGACAATCGTTTTATTGCATTTAGATTAACGTGGCCTAATCTATAATGCCATAAACTAGAGCACTCAGTCAAGTAAGAGGAATCGGAAGTAATTTTATTAATGATAAGTTTTGGGCGTATAGCCATTACACTAAGTTTGAACAATCCATCTGTAAGGTAACCCTTACCCAGAGGTGTTCCAAACTTAGATAATACAAACTTATTAGACTCAAATACAAGTTTAAAACCACGACTAACTAGAATTGAACCAGAGACTAAATTCTTCCGGATGTCCGGAACGTGCAGCACCTCATTCAGAGTGATCTCCTTGCCGGAGGTCATTTTGAGGACAACCAAACCAACACCTACAACTTGCGAAGAGGCTTGGTTTCCCATTTTCAACTTCCTTCCCTCAAAGGGATGGTATTTGGAGAACAAACTCCGGTCTGCACCCACATGGGCGGTTGCAGCAGTATCGATGAATCATTGACCACGGATCTCGACCATATTAGCTTCTTCAGTGATAACCGGAATAAGATCATCACTAGTTAGATCTTTCTCGGCTAAGTGGGTGATTAACACGTATTTACGCTCATTTTTTGTTGTATTTTAGTTGCTTTTTCTTATTGTTTTTGGTATAAGTTGAATAGTTTGAGCGTCGATTCGTATATTTGTACTTTCAGCTTATTTTACCACTTTTTGAGCTAGATTGATAAAAATAAGTGATTATTTGTAGTTTTTCACTTTACAGCTAAGTAACCGGAAGAGCTCAACGCGTAAGAGATAAAAGATGATGATTAGGGGAGAAGAATCGAGCATTCCGGCGAAGAAGTAGCAATTTTTGGAGGCTTACGGTTAGCCTTACAGTTACTTTACCGTAGGGGAGTAACCGTATGCATCTCCGTAGAAGGAGGACAGAAGGCATTACGGTTGGTTCTACGGTTACATTTCTCACCGTACGAACTACCGTAAGGAGGCTTCAGAGAGCATTACCGTTGGTTCTACGGTTGCTTGTAACCATAGACTGCTACCGTAGACGGGCCCAGGAACCGACCTGTGTGACTTGCGGCCCAAGATACGCGATTTGTATATAAACCACTCATTAATCCGAGTTGTGGAGGGGACTTTTAACCCGAATAACCTTCCATAAATATAATCCTAGGGTTTAGAGTCGGAGAATAACATCAAAATGCAAGGATCAAAGAGCAAGACGAAGAATCGATGACGACGAGATCCGGAGCCCGTTCGAAGCCGTTCAACCGTTTCTCGCCGATTTGATGCGTTCACTCTTCGGAATAGCCGAAGTACTTTCAGTTCCAGTAGGTTTAGCAAGTAATCTAAACCTCTTAATTAGTTTTCGTAGTTTGAATCTTTAGTTTTCACATTTTCAATAATAGATAGTTTACGTACGTGTTTCGTTTGAATTAGTTGAATGTTTTCAGTTATTAATCTTAGTTTAATTCCAGTTTTTATGCTATATGTTGGATGTGTCATGTTTTGTTTCGTTAAAGATCATTCATGCATGCAAGATTATAGTGTTGGCTTAGTTCATGTTAGTTAACCGCTTTAGTCTACTGTTAGTCCTACGGTTCGTAGTAACAGTAACCGTTATTAAATTGCAACCGTAGGGACAAGATTAGTTAGTTGATTTGTTAGTTTAGTTTGCTGAACCTGATTACTTCTTAGTTATTAATTAGTTTTCGAATTAATTAGTTTAAACTATTAATTAGTTAATTAGTTAGTTAATTAATTTAGGTTTAGTTAATTTAATTTAGTTTTTAAAAGTTAATCATCAGTTAAATTTTTAGTTAGTTAATTAATTTAAATAATTTAGTTGATAATCTATTTCAAGATAGTTAGTTTAATTAGATTTAGCCTTAATATAGCTTAGTTCATAATGGTTAATTCAAATTCTTCAAGAAACCCCCAAATTGTATGTATAATTTATTTGCTTGAGAATTGAAGATAAATATCCGATAAGACCGAACAGTTGTCCTCGAGAGAATCGACTCGAGTCAAACTCATCATCCTACAAGTTCCTCGTACTCTTGCGATCAAACTTTCATTTTTTGACTAAATAATTATTATGTGCATTGTATTGATTTTAAAATTCAATTCAATTTTATACTCAGTCTAAGATTTTTTATGGATTTCACAAAAATCAACTGTTCAGTTTAGAATTCGATGATTCTATAAAATTCAAGTATACTCAGTTTCATGCAAATTCTCAGTTTAGAATTCGATGAATTCTATAAAACCAACTCAATTTCATGCAAATTCTCACGAAACTCATTAAATGGTGAATTTCTATGGATTTGACAGTTATAAGGATACACTTACATAATTCTAGTCAATTTTATTATAACTTATTATATTTTTATTTAATTTCAAAATATATATAATATTTGATAATATTTAAAATGTTTTTGGTAATCTTTTAATTTTAAAATATAAAATTTGAAATATTTATTTAATAAATTTGATATTAGAATAAATATTTATATTCTAATTATATCTTTGTATAATCTTAAAATATTTTGAGAATTATTTTTTAATTTCTTAAAATATTTGTGATTTATATTTTCATTGAATATATAAAATATATAACTTTAACTGAATCATAATAATATTTCTTTTTTATAGAAATCTAATTTATATCTTCATTGAATATATAAAGTATTACTAGTATATTTTTCCTTATTATTGTTAATGTGTCATTGAAATAATCTTGAATATAACATAGTTCTTATTCTAATTAGTTATTCTACTATATAATAACCTCATAATACATTAATTGTTAAAATATAGGTATAAATAATATTTTACTCAATATATAAATATTAGTAGTTTATTTTTTTTATTATTAACAACGTTCATTGTAAACTCAATATATAGTAATTTAAAAGTAATCACGTTCAATTTAGTATTATACGTATATAATAAAAAATAAAAAATCAGTTACATGATTGTAAAAACTCTAAATAATTATTTAATAAGCTAGATAATAAAAATAATTAATTATCAATAGTAAATTATGATCAAAATATACACTTAAAATCAAAATGTATTATGGAATAACAAAAATAAATGATAAATCAACTAATTTAGTTATAATAGAATAATTTTAATTATTTGATTAAATAATTATTTATGGCATTGCATAGATTTTAAAAAATAAATTCACTTGTATTCGCAATCTTGAATTCTATGCATTCCACTAAATCATCTGTTCATCAATTTGAATTCTATAATGCTTTAGTATCCTCAATTTTATATAATTTCTCACCAAATTCATTGAATTATGTATTTCTATGAAATTATATTGATCTGAGAGTTAAAGATACACTTACATAATTTTCTACCAGTTTCATTATAACTGTTAAATTTTTTATATCTAATTTTGAAATATTTTATATTATTTTATACAATTTTCTGTGGTTTTAGAATTTTTTTTATTTTAAAATATATTGAATAATTATTTAGAATTAAAATATAATTTCTATTTAACTACTTCATAATTTTTATATTTATTTATTATTTTATAATATTTTTAAGCTTTTTGAGTTTTATATTTGGAATTTATGAAATAAATATTTTTATTTATAATGTTATCATATATTTTGTATCATTTGAAGAAATATATTATATAGTTGATATGAATAGAAAGTAAAGATTTTACACTTTTATTTAACTTATATATTGTATAAAAATTATAATTGTTATTATATATCACTCTCTTGTATTTAATTTCTTGGGCCTACGCATAAGGAAACCAAGAAGGACAAATTTAATAGATTTCATTATTAGTTGTTTGATCCAAATTTAATTATTTCCATCATAATCAAGGACAAAAAAATAAATACAAGATTAATAAAATAATATAACTATAAAAAATATTTGAATTCATACATTAATACATTTAACGCAGGTGTAACCGGTTCTTCTATAGAATCAGACAGGGCTCCATTATGGAGCCCTATAAATGACATGGCATTCATCTGAGCCCTTAGTTATTTTTTTCTTTTTATTTTTCCTTCCTTTTGTTATAAATGCACGGTAGAATGAATGTCACGTGTTGTATAGAAAAATCCCAGGTGTAACTGCTAGGAAAGAGTTTTTTTTCACTCTCTTTTTTATTAGCATAGTGACATGCTTTTCCAAATTCTTACTCAAGAAAAGGTTGTTTGAATCAGATGTCTGCGAGCATAAATTTATTAGATGTTCGTTTTTTTTTGTTTTGTTTTTTGTTGTGTGTGTGGGGGTGGGTGGGGAAGTACCTTATTAGTTTTTTAAATAGGATTTATGATTTTATGAGTTTTTTTGTTGTTTTTTCTGGAAATATGTGATAATCACAACTTTAAGCTATTTTACATCTTTCTTCGGTTTTAGCCATTTTAATTACAATATCTATGGTATTGATAGTCTTAACAGTTATTAAGATCTTCTAGTCCTTTATCTTTGGTATTTTTAGCCATTGTTTAAGAAACATCTTGTGCAAATTTATTGTTTTTGGATGCCAGTGATAGTTTTATTACTGTGTAATGTTAACAATTTTTAAATGTGTTAAAAAAATTTGCAAAATGAATATTATATAAATTATTATTTTATTATATTTGATTTATTTATTTTAAATATACAAACTGATCGAGGATATATGAATAAAAATGATAATTGAAACAAAAATACTATAAATATTTAAATAATTAAAAAAAACTTACAAATATTTAAAATTTCTTAATTTTTTCATGATTTTTAATGTTTTCATTTTAAGCTTCAACTATGTCGATAATTGTTAAGGCACATAGTAGTTAATATGTAATTTAAATATTTGGTTTTATTTTGTCTAAATTAATTATTTTGATTTTCTTGCCAAAATCTAATTGTTTAGAAAATAATGAATATTTATCGTTTTTAGTAATTATCTTGTATATTATTTAGTCTTAGATTAGGTTGTAATTTATTTCTTTAGATTAGTTTTTGTATATGACTAGGAAATATTGTTTAGGACTTTTAAGATTTTATCTTATTTCCTTACTAATAATATTTACTTGCAATACATTCTATTTTTCTTACTTTGTAGATCTATTATACAGGGAATATGTGCTTATATAAAGTTGAGTGGTTGCTCACTTACTCACGGGTTTTAGACAGAAAAATCAAAGCAAGAGAAGTTGAGAGGTATTTTATTCAAGCTACAGATTTTCTAAATTGGTGCTACTGCGAATGCTTTTGGCATCTGCGATCCCATCCTGCAGTTTGAATTATTTTATTCCTTTATTTTCCAGTTTCCGTTAAGATCCAATCTTGTGATTGTGAATCTTAGTTTTTGGAAAAGTTATAACGACTTAAATCTTCTCTGTAGTTATATGTACTTAGTAAATTGCGACTCTTTATAATCATTGAAATGATAGTTTTGATCAATAAAGGTTTTAGGCCTGTTGGCTTGACTATAAGAATAAGTTATTTTATAGACAAAATTCTAATACGTGTATCTTTTAAGTTTTCGCTGCTTATTATTTATACTTCACAACCACACATGTCTTATAGATTAAACTGTGAATCGAGGTCTACAATTTTTTCAAGTGGCATCAGAGCAGACGCTTGATTTCACTAAGTGTCAATCCGCTTTTGAAAACTTATGAATTCACAATCGAGTGGGTATGGTATTTGCCCCCCAATCCTTGATGGATCTAACTACGGCACTTGAAAAGTCAAGTTCCGTCTATACTCAAATCAATTGATGAATAAGCATGGTGCATGACTTTTAACAAGTGCACAACTCTGCAATTTGCTAATGCGGATGGTGATTTTAGACCTCAAGATGAGATGTTGTGGACAAAAAATGATCATATTAATAGTAGTATGAACTATAAAACTCTTTATGCTATCTTTTTATGCAATTGACGCGAACATGTTTCGCATTATCTCAAATTTTGGTACTGCCAAAGAAGCATGGGATGCCCTATAACTCAATTGTGAGGGGTCTACGAGTGTTAGATTGACAAGAATTCGTATGATGACTATTAGGTTTCAGAATTTACGTATGGAAGAAGATGAAACTATCTCTACATATAGTGCAAGATTATGTGAAATCGCTAATAACTCACACTACCTTGATGAGCCAATCTCAAATGTTATGTTAATTAGTAAGATATTACGCTCTCTCCCAATTCATTTAGAAATCAAAGTCTTTTCGATTGATGAAGCTCATGATCATTCCACTCTTGGTCTTGATGAAATCATTGGAATCCTTCAATCTTTTGAGTTGAATTTTTTAAATTGATATTCTCAAAATAAAGGAAGGAAATTGTGATTTCTGACGAGCTTGAAAATTCCTAATTAGGTGACGAATATATTGCTATTATTACAAAACACTTTGAAAATTTTGTCAAATCTCATCGTCAAAATCAATTTCCCAAACCCGCATCAAAATTTCCTCAAAAAGTATCACCTTCGAAAACTCAAGAGAGCCCTAGTTCCTTGATGAAACTTTTTGATCTTAAAGCGCTTTAATCAATAAGGTTCCATGTGTGTTATGGGTTTGGTCACTTTTTTTAACAAATGTGCTAACACATTAGCTAGTGATACCTTTAATGCTACATTGTGTGAAGATAACTTTGAACCCATAACTGAGGTTCGTTCCTTCCTTGCTGTACTGGAGGAAGAATCCTTCAATGTGAGTCAAGATATGATCGGGAATGTTGTCTCATCTTCATTCACATCTGCAGCCACATTCAGTTCTAATTTCTCTTTTAACTCATTTTTGTGTCTTAATGTCACTAAAAAGTCTAACTCAAACTTTCAGGAGCATGTTAACGGGAACTTTGTTGATAGCGAACTCATAGATGACTATGAGGAGCTTCTAATGGTAAGAGTAAAAAAAAGACTGATATTCTTACCAAAATCATAAATGTTTTACTTCTTAAAATCTTGAACGAAAAACCACCATTACTCGTTTAGAGGTAGCTCGTACCAAAACCGAGACCGAGTAAGAAAGAGTTAAGTTCGAACGTGATAGCTCACTTAATTCCTTAGATCAGTTAAAGAAGGGAAGATTCAATCTTGGTGAGGTCTTTTCAATGGAAAATAAACAGGACAAACATTACTCTTGGTTTTAAAAACAAAGTTTTATTAAAAATGGCGTCGAGTCTCCAATCCCACTTGAAGCAAAGCGTTCTTTTAAATGAAAACCAAAACCAAGGAGACATCCGTTTATTGTCATAAGGGACACATTAGACCTTATTGTCATAAGCTAAAGTTCGATCGTGTCAAAAAGATCTTTGAGAATTAAATGTCATCTGAGATGCCCTCCAGGTTTTTGCCACCTTGACAGTGGTTGCTTGAATCGAAATTTCTGTACCTACTTTAATGAATATGTTTGTCAAATATTAAGTTCGCTCGCACGATCATGAGGTCACTCGTAGGTTGGTAAGTTGACTCGAGTCAAATCTCTCGAGGAATTGATAATCAGAATCTTGGATGTTTGTTTAATCACAATATCACACAAGAACATGTATAATTGGGGCTTTTGAATTTATAAACTACAAATTAAAAATCAAGAGCAATTAATGAAAACCGATTACTTAAACTAATTAAATTATAATACTAAGAAACTAGGGTTTATAATATAGATTAATTGAAACTAAGAACAAGGGTTTAGAAATTGAAGAACAATTAAAGATTAAAGCACCAAACTTATTTATAGAATTATCAAGTATAAACGAAACGAAATTGAAAGATGAAAGATGACGAACTACATTAATTATGGAATCCAAAGTATCAAGCATCAATAACTCAAGATCTGGAAATAAAGAACAAATCATCTAAAATCTAAATTAACTAAGAAATAATCTAGAAAGCAATAAAAAGTTTAGAGAACTTATTATTATCTAGAAAACGGAAAATATCCATCTATTCCAGAGAAAAAAATTAGATCTTGATCGAAGAACGAATCACAAATGAAGAAACAGAGCTTGAGAACTTGTAATATTGGATCTTCAATCTCGGTCTTGTATCTATGTAACGGAGGGTGGAAACGGGCTCTCTCTGCATCTCGAGACCTTAGGAAGGTGTAAGAACTTACCCTAGATGAAGTATGAAAGAGTATAAATAGGTTTTTCAAAAGTTAGAATAGGAAATTTCCATAAAAATCCCGATTCTTCGTCGGCGTCGATGTGCGTCGATCGACAGGAATCGCATCGACGACTTCCAGAATTGCGTCGGTCATGTGCGTTGACGTCGGAATATGGATTGACGTGGATAGAGAGTTTTGTCGACTAAGTTGTTGATCGACGGGAAATAATCAACGCCAACAGAGAGTTTCATCGGTGAGATTGTCAACATGCTGGTCGATCGACGCGTGCGGCTCCAGTGCGTCGACATCGCATCGACGCCTGCGTTGATCGATGACCTCTTCTTTGCATCTCGTTTAACAATAAGTCTGCTACTTCTTCACTGAATCGCTTGATTTCATCTCTTGGTTCTCGCAACGGTTTGCAAGCTTCATCTATTCAGTGCTGAGCTCCTTCGATTACTTAGCTGTATGGGGAAAAATAGAGAATAATCACCCATTTGCATCAATAATGATCAAAACACGGTAAAATAAGTCGGACATACGAAAATACAAAAATATGCTTAATCTATCCAACTTATACCAAAATTAACTAACAAAAATCAAGACAAATTCATGTTAATCAACTACCCCATGCTTTATTGGTTTGTTCGTCTTCGAACAAATGATAATTTCAAAGAATAACAAGTATAAAAATCAGCTCAAGCAAAGAGTCGTGTCGTGCTACATAGGTAATTTGAAAATATAAATAACTGCAATGCAAACTCAAACGCTAGACCCTTATTACATTGTCGCTCCAAAAACATAATCACGCATCCTCTTAAAGGGTAATATATAGGTGTACGCTCAAAAGCACTCAAGAATTTTTTTTATAGGAATGTGTTTACACTCAAATCATCAAAATACATGTACAATAATTAAGAACTGAAAATCAAAAACTTCTCCATCGCATATTAAGTGTGTAACTAACAAGAATCGAAAAAGGTCATTATGAGTTATAATGTAGGCTCTTTGGACGGGTATGGAATGTATAAGTCCTGTGGCTAACTCACGATCTAACGTGATCAGTAACTCACTAAACTATTCTAATCACGAGGCAATGTGCTTCACCTCATTCAAACGAAACCTCACTTAACTCTCATAACGTAGCCTTTATACTCAGGCTATTTCTCAACTCGAAACCCAAAACCGACTTCTGCACAAACCACTTAAACAACATAGAAGCTTATGATACTCTTCTTCTTTAAAACTCAACTCTTGCCTCTTAAACATAAGGCGTCACAAGAGGACTAACAATATTAAACACAAGCCTTTATAAGCATAGGCAATAAATCGAGAAGACTCACCATCCTCTTTATTCTTCAATCATTTTTTTTGAAGGATGGTGATCCTTAACACTTCTTACAATCTTTACATAAATCCTTGATCATACTTCCAAAACACAAATAACCAAAAAAACTAAATAACTCTTACCCCACTCTATTAATGACGTAGGAGTTAACTCATAAACACTCATGGCTATAGGAAATGGATTATTTGGCTATGAGGGGCTCATTCGGATATATCTGGATATGGCCGGAATAAGGGTAATTTTTGTGCCTAATCGTCATATTCAAAGCCAACTACACAATGCGATCTCAACGAGATCTCAAAACAAAACTCACTCAAGTACATGCAAGGATGATAACACTCAGGCTACTCACAGGATTTTGCATGAAAAGATTTTGAATTGATGCTGCTTTTAAGGTTTTACGAAATCATTTGCGTCCAAGTACCATTTTACAATATATATAAATAATAATTTTGAAAAATTATGCACTTATATACGCTCAAAGACAAGAACCTCAAATCACACACAATTATCTTTGACAGGATAAACCAAATAAACACAATAACGTGCAGGAATAACAATCAATCACATTCAATTACTAATTATTACAAACCACGAATTCAAATTGCATAATTATGAATTACAAACCACTACTCAACTACCTTCCCCCTCTCTAAAAATCCGGCAATCTCCGGATTGCCATAAATACATATAGAAGCAAATCAAAAGAAGAGAGTAGTAAGAAAAACATCCCTGAAGACTAGGTAGTCGAGTTGCTCCATATTGCGTTGTGTATCCATTCATCTCGAAAAGTGTGATCTCGATTGTATTGATTAAAAACTAAGAAAACAAAAACACACACAAAAAAACAAAACAAATAACAAACTAGCTTTTTTTTTTAAGAAAAGTATATTAGAACTCGTTGGAAGCATTGTCGTCGTGATTGCCATCGACTTCCATTTCCAGCTGAGAAACAGCTGCTGGAGGGGGAAAAGCTCCGTCAAAATGCTTCTCGAGGCGAGAGAGACGAGCCTTGATCTTTCGAAATGTTCGACGGTTAACTAGATGATGAGCATCCATCTTATCGTCCATAAGCTGGAGCTTTTCAAACATCTTCGTCTGGAAGTCTTGACTTTCTTCGTAAAACTGACTCCAATCGGGCCTTTGGACCATGTCGATCGGTGGAGCCTCTTGTGGTCCCCCATCATCGTTCTCGTCGGTGAGTTGTGATGAAGATCCACCTCGACCGGTGTTCTTCACCTTAGGCTCCAGGGTGCGTACAATCGGGAGGGAAGAGGTCCAGAGACGAGAAAGGCCGTTATTGGCCGTGTCGAACTCGAAGTGACGGGAAAGACCAGTGATGTATGGGGTGAATGCGAGATACGGTGACTATCTACTCGGCTTCCTTTCTATGATATTATAGAGTTCGTTTATGATCAAAGGGTAGAGCCAAGGTTGACGACTGTTGAGCAAACAGTGAAGCACGAAGAGCTCCGGTTTGGTCGCATTTGTGGACTCCTCCTTGCATAAAATGACATGAGCAAGGATCTTGTAGGCAATGTATACGGCTTCATCACTAATCATCGTACAGGGGAAACATTTGTAATCCCCCGTGTTCCCCCTCGTCGCCTCCGCCCAAAAGGTGGCGAGGTTGGATTCTCTATCTTCTAAAATCGGGTGAATGCCCTCGGTCGGCAATCCAAAGACTTCCCCAAAAATGCTCTCCTCCACTCGAACCTCATTCCCACTGAGTCGACACGTGAATGAATTATCACGATAGACATGCAAGGTTGAAAAAAATCCGAGCATAAGCTTGCAAAAACTGGGCAAATACATTCGGGCGAATATTCCGCATCCGAGGCCTTCGATGTACTGGTTGTAATGCCCCAAATAAAATACTACCTTAATAGTAAATAAAATAAATAAATAAAACAACTCTCACCTGAAATTTGTTTTCATATACATAAATCACAATAAACAAAAGTCAACAATAGAAAGCTCTAGACGAGTCAGTCTTCACCTTGAAAATCGAAGTCAGCTTCATTCGTATTATCGTCGATATCTGGAGAGTTTGGTTTTAAAATAAACGAGAGCGTGAGCTAAAAGAGCTCAGTGAGGGCAAGCCAATGAAAAGAAAATTTTCTTTTAAAATATAAAATTGAAAAGAGTTTAGAAAATAATTTTCATAATATAATCAAAGCACTTGGTGTGCAAAACTATTCTCATATGTTTTACAAAATTCTAGCCAGCAGCTTCAAAATTAAAATATTTTAAATTTAAATAAACAATAGATTTTTTGAAAACTAACCAATTATCATATTTATAACAAATAGATAATGTTAATTTATTTTTAAGAAATCAATTGAAACAGTTAATAGTTGAACAGACAGGAAAATTTGTCACGTTCTAAAACAGTCAGTCCAATTAGTGAGTTTCCGGGCACGGAACTCTAGAGGTGGCTCTCCCGCGTAGCACTTAGCTCCCGAAGGACTCTAGAGGTGGCTCCCATGCGTAGCACTTAGCTTCCGAGCCGGATTAACTCACATAAACGTAGAATCGATGTCGATCAAACATGACCCATACGTTTCCGCTCACCATGAAAGGTGACACTCCAGGCCGAAGCCTCAATCGCCTTATCCCTCCCAGTAGGCTCGACATCCCTTTAACTATGGGATTCAAACCTAGGGTACGTCATATTCCAGAATATACCCAAACTACGACCCAAATCCTGTCGTCGTCTCCGACCCGACCAGGAACAATGGGAATAGGTACCACGAGTAGTCGAGCAATAACCACAGGCAACCTGCTTGATTGATTGCCTAAACTACTCGTGCCTGACAGACACGGACTGTTAATAGAATATGTCTACAACTTAAACTAATTTAACAAAGTTGTCGAAAAATCAAGATTTATTTGACATTTGAGATTTTTCCGTCATCACGCGCTGCGTTGTTAAAACAATCATAACTTTCTTAAACAGTAGATAAAAATATGATTCTTACAGCGATAGAAATCTAACACATCAAGCTACAACTTTTGTGAAGACACTAAAAACTAACAAACAGGTTACGAGGGTGAAAACATTGTAAAATCGTGGAACAAGGATGCAGAAAACTGGATAGTAATTTAACAGTGCGCAGATTTCGTATTTTAAACATAAATCCTAGTAGAGATTAGATAATTGAGTTATTCCAGCGGCTATTTACACCTAAGACAAATCTCTACAACTTTCATGAAGACACTCATATTATTAACAGACTGTATGAAACCTAACAGCAACCATATTATTCGACAACAACCATCAACTAACAAAACCATCAACATAGATCAAATACGAATCCTACAAACCATTTCATCATCAAATCCACTATAAATCATCATATATCAGATGACACGATTCCCTATATATCTACCATAACTATGCCAACGCATAAATCAAAATATAACAACCAAGCAATTCAACGAACACATAGACAAAACGTATCAAAACACCAAAACCTATAAGTACTAAACATGGTTATGCCCTAAATGAAAATTCTCAAACCTCCAATTTAGAAAATTTTACTCACATATAAGCACAAACAACGCATTATAATTTGAGAATTTTCAAACTCCTCAGTTTAAGAAAGTTTTACTCACCTTCTTTGAATTTCTTTCCAAAATCAAGCATAAAGCTACGGCGGCTTTACGAGGTTCTTGATCTAGTACATGAAATGCCTCGTCACTTCCAGATAAAGTCCATGTTGAGCCCTAAAATATATTATATTTATAAAAATTATAAATATAATATATAATAAAGTAATATCTAAGATTCTAAGACACTTAGAAGTGTAACTAATAGTCTACATCGCACAATAAGATAATAAGGATGTTCGGGTCTCGAATCTTGAATCTGAAGTTCAAAGGGTAAATTTGTAATTTTGGACACATCTTACGTAGAAGGATATTATAAAGAAGCTATGGTTCGAGTTTGAAATCATTTGGAAGTAGTTTGACCCATTTCGGCTCAAAAACAAGAAAGTTGTATGGTTAGAAAAATTAATAAAGTAATTGGGGTCAAAATATCATTTTAAGAACTTTTAAAAGTTTGTGGGGTCAATATGCAGTTTCAAAGAATCTAATTTGGTGTCAATTCGAAATAAATCAAAACTTAATTTCAGGGGACTAAATTGAAACTTCAAAGGGTCAGATTGAAAATTTTAAAATCTTCAATTGGGTCCAAAACTATATCTAATTCTCAAAAGCATAACCATCAACTTCTAACCCATTTCGTTTGAACCCCTAAACTTTTTAAAACCTCCTGCCATGTCCGTTTATTCCATTTTTCGACTCAGCCCCTCTCCGGCGACCACCTGACATCAGCTATCGCCAACAACACACACCCAAATACGTCGCACACACACAAACACATATACTTACATATACGCACAACCTTTCAAGTTTAAATATCCTAACTGAATAGGAATCGAAACATGAAATTAATTAAGGTCTTTTGAATCTGAAGTAAATACAAACAAATTGATATATTATATGTTAACTTTGGACCTGTCGTTCGCCGGAAATCGGCCGCCAAAGATTGACGGCGCAGGCCGAATTGTAACAGCACACAGAAACTTTGTCGGTGTTTTGCCGATGATCCAGAGCTTCGATTGTCGATCCGGAGATGTCTTTGGAAACCTTATGAAAAGAGATATCTACGGTATAAATTTCTTAAAGATCCATTGGTTGGATTTCTGTCACGGTGCCAACGAAATATGCGGTCCTGCAGTATTGGAGGATGTTAGCAAAACCCTCACTGTCTGCCTTCTTTTTGTTCTAACCCGATGGAGATGAAAGAAAGAGATAAGGACTGATACCATACCTTACCAATTAATAAATTAAGTACTTGGGCTTGGTCTTCTCAAAGTACTGGGCCAATATAATTGGTATGAATTTTTGAAATATTTCAGTCCCGATTTAACACATTGAGTCAAAATAAAAATATACAATGTATATTTGATCTCGTTTAAAAATAAAATATATAGAAATAGAATTTTCATAATTTTCAAAATACATTTCAATAAAATGTTATTGTAATAAAATATTTTGATTGACATGAAATAAAAATAATGGTATCAAGAATAATCAAATTAATTTAAATAAATTATAAGAGTAAATAGACGGGGCTTCACACCGATAGATGTCAGCGTGGTGCTCCGACCCATTTTCCGCTCGTTCTTCTATATCGTCAACGTCAAAGAATCGATGGGTTGCAAACTCCCATCTTCGAATTGCCTCGAACACCTTCCCCTCGTCGTTCTCAAAACTGGAAATGGGGCACCGTATTTCCCCGAGATGTCCTTCCATTTTCCCGCCCATGACATCGTGAATGAATATAGGATTGAAAGGGAGTTCAAGAAAGAAAATTGAAACTTGGATTCTTTGAGGCTTTTTGTCGAACACGTGGCGTGCGTGTTTCAAAAGGTAGGAACTTGAAAATTATTGAACCCAAGGCACCCCCAATCACAAACAATTATCAATAATATGTCCCAAAAGGCTGGTTCAAGCGAATTACCTCAACTCATATGCTTAAAAATGGATTCGGAACGAAATTATAGCTCCCCCTCCCCTTTGTTGGTGAAATTGGAGAAAAATTGGGAAAAGATGGATATGATTTCTGAAAATGTGGCAAGATTGATGTTGGTTTCGCCGGAAATTAGCAAGCTTATGTCGGAGATTGGAGAGAACTTTGGTTTTGGTTTGGAAAGAATTGGTTGGAGAAGAAAAGAAGAGAGAATGACTTATATGTTGTATGTTGTGGGAAATAAGGAGAAAAGAAGGGAGAAGGGCTGTTTTTAAAGGGAAATTAGTGGGTCTCCTAATCCTGGGCAGGTTGGGTTGAAAGATCCGAGATTAAATCATGAAACGGGCCGAATCTGGGTTCGCGTCGATCGACGGAATCATGTCGACACCCAAAAAGAGTTTTTTCGACATGGGCATCGATCGACGTGGAGTAAATCGACGCAGACAGAGAGTGGCAT
This sequence comes from Phtheirospermum japonicum, assembly GCA_014905375.1. Lineage (NCBI taxonomy): Eukaryota > Viridiplantae > Streptophyta > Magnoliopsida > Lamiales > Orobanchaceae > Phtheirospermum > Phtheirospermum japonicum. The sequence continues at coordinate 786,827 of BMAC01000377.1, forward strand.
CGGCGTGAGCATCGATAATGCTGTCGGTCAACGCCGAAAGCTAAGAGGCGTCGATGCCGCGTTGACGCTAGCATCAATCGACTGCTGTTCTCATGCGCTTCGTTCTTTTCTCGATTGACCAAAGCTCTTCAACGAGAATTCCTCCATTTTCTAAACACAAAGAAAAACAACAAAAAAAAACACGACGAAACAAAAATAAGTAAAAGTGAGAGAGGAAAATACACAAAAAATTCAAAAGGATACAAAAAAAAAAAAAGCTCGGGTTGCCTCCCGAGAAGCGCATATTTTAACGTCGCTTGCTCGACGAGAGTGGTAGCGATCAATTTTCAGCGTGAGGTGGATCTCCTAATTCCACCGCTTCATGAGCTTGAGACTTCATAATCAAGTTTTCACTGGGCTCAAGGGAAATGTGTTTTAGATGACTAGGTAATGATCTCAACCTTACTTTCGGCTCGAGCTCGGGTGCGTTAGAGATTTCGCACAATTCAACATCAATTCCGTCGAAGCCAGCTTTAATTTCACAAAAACCAATCCTAAGTAATCCAGCTACTTCCTCCCCACTCAGAAAATCTTCGTCGTCCTCGACGTCTAACTCGTCCAAAATAGTAATGCTTTTAATCTCATGGATGCAAGACTTAATCAGATCAAAAAATGAAAACTCCTCTCGCATGAATGAAGAAGGAATATTATTGATATCTTTCAGTGAAAATGTTACCGATTCTCCAAGAACTAACATAGTCATCCTATCCTTATTCACATCTATCACTGCATGAGAAGTAGACATAAAAGGACGACCCAACAAAGTCGTATGTTCCTTGCTTTCATTCGTCACCTCACCAACATCCAAAACCACAAAATCAACCGAAATTACTAATTCACCAACTTGCACCAAAACATCCTCAACAATACCCAACGGGCGCCTGATCGATCGACCCGCCAATCGGAGACGCATGGTGGTCGGCTTCAAGGGTCCAAGATCAAATTTCTTATAGAGAGAATATGATATCAAATTAATACCGGCGCCAAGATCAAGCATTCCTCGTGCTGTCTATCCATTTGAAGCAAAAAATAGATACAAAAACTCTCGGGATCGTTTTCTTTTGGGGGTAACGGCTCCTTGCAGATTGCACTAACCTCTTTAGCCAACTCCACGTGCTGATTTGTCGCCAAACGCCTCTCTCTCGAAGCAAGCTCCTTGAAAAACTTCACATATGCCGGCACCGTCTTGATCACATCCAAAAGAGGAAGATTAATATTCATATTCTTCAGCAAATTATAAAGCTCCATGAACTTTTTATTCTCTTTAGTTAGACTTAGGAGACTTAGGAACGGAACACGATCGGTAATCGGGGGCATTTTCTGTGCTGGCTGCGACTTAGAGGATTAACTGGGATCATCAACTGTCGTTATAGAAGGGGCTTGTTTTGGGATTGTCCCCTTAATGGATCCCAGAATATAGGGATTCGGCGATTTATGGATATGATCCACAGGTTTTGTTGTGACATCTTTTGTGATGGCATTGCTTCTCTTTCCTCCTCTTGCACGATGACACCATTGTCAATCTTCTTCCCACTACGAAGAACATGAACAACTAAGGTCTGATCTGTTTGACTTGGAAGTTTCCCTTTCTCATTCGTCATTTTTGCCATGGAGGCCGCTATTTGACCCACCATTACCTCCAAATCTTTCAACATTTTAGAATGGTTATCTAACTGCGCACCTTGCTTATTGACCTGCACAGTCAATTGCACAAGCCCGTCTCAATTACGAATTGTCTCAGTCACTTGATTTTGCTGCCAAACTAACAACTGATCGTCTGGTTGAACTGGATTAGGTGCTTGCCCCGTTGTAGGATATTTGTTTACTGGGGAGGCACTAGGTATTGAGGATCCATTTGCTTAGGCATTAGCACATAGTTAGGGTTCCCTAGGCCATACTTGAAATTCAGATGATCGCGGAATTCGGGATTGTATGTGTTTGAGAAGGGATCGTAGTTCTTGGTGAACTTCTTGTCCGAATTGTTGTTTTGCTGAAACTTTTGTACGACGTTCACCTACTCATCCCCGTCTTCGTCAAATTTCACCTGACATGTGTTTGCTCCATGCCTAAATGCTCCAGAAATTCTACACGTCTCGTGTGAAGGTTGCGACGGCTCCTCCTCTCACTTCATCATGCTGGTTAGCAAAGCAACTTGCTTCGTGAGTTTCTCAATCTTATAATTGTCCTCTTGGGAAGTTAACACTTTGTTCACCCTGATCTTCCTAGGACCAAAGCTTGTCTGTTGCAACTTCTCAATCATTAGCTCAAATAGATCCCATGCTTCTTCTGCAGTTAAGTCTCCGAAATCACCGGCTTTTGCTTCCACTTATTGCTTATAGGTTGGCAAAAAACCCTTATGAAAATAGTTGTTGACCATTTCGGGACTGTTGTTATGATGCAGGAAAGATTGTAGGATACCTTTATAGTGTTCACCCACCTCGTGGAACATTTCACCGTTCAATTGCTCGAAGTTGATAATTTCTCTCCTCAACTTCGGTGTAGTTTGGGCCGAGTAAAACCTGCCCACGAATTTCTTGTAAATCATATCCCAATGGGTTAGGGAGTTAGGTTTCAATGATAGAAGCCACCGCTTTGCTTTTTCAATCAGACTGCTCGGGAAGTACCTCATTCTAAGCTGCCCTTCATTTAGTCCGTGAGCTGGCATTCTGGACACTACTACGTAAAATTCTCGAATGAAGTCGAGCAGGTTTTCGTTAGGCATGCCGTAGAAAATGGGTAGCTGGCTAACATCATTAGATTTCAAATTGTAGTCTCAGGACGCGGGACCTAAGACTATGGATGAGCTGTATGGACCGATGATTAGGCACACAAGGTCACCTTGTCGGCATACATTCGGAAATCGAGGGGCTTGTCCCCCATCAAAACTTGCATGTCCTCGTAGTTTTCCTGATTCTCGTAATATTGATCATCTTCATAATATGAGTTATTCTCATCCTCAAATGTATTTTTCTGGGCATCTTCGTTCTATCAAGCATGGTATTGTCTCCCTTCTCCTCTATTTCAGAAATGCTGCGGTTCTCACTTCCGGTTCTGGTTTCCATTATTCCATTGGTTGTTTTAGGGCTAGGGCCCGCCCTTACCAACTTGGTTGTGCCCAAACTCCTTATTTGCCCAAGCATTGTAGGCTTGGGATTCTCCTCGGTTCCGGAAGTGCTGTGGTGGTGAGTTGATAGGATTTCCTGGCATCAAGATTTATCGGTTGTTATGGGGATAAGGACCCCTATTATTTTCATCATCGAGGATCTCGAGTCCTCCCTAGTCCACGCCTTGGTTGTTCTCTTGGTTTTGCTCCTGGTTGTTCTCTTGGTTTTCAATAGGATAAAAAATTGGCGGGTTCATCCCGGACGTTGTTCTATCGGTCTACCATGTACATGTCATCGTCTAGTGACATGCTGTATGGTGGATCGCGAGGGGTTTATAAATAATTATAATATATATTATTTGAAATTATTTATTATATATTGTATATAAATAATAATATATTATTATTATAAATATATAATATTATTTATAAATATATAATTATTATATTATATTTATAAATGTTGATTATATTATGAATAATAATATATAAATGCATAATATTATTATAAATATATTTATAAATAACTATATATATATAATTATTTATAAATAATTATAATATATATTATATATATTATAAATATAATTATTTATAAATAATTAAAATATATATTATTTGAAATATATTATTATATATTGTATATAAATAATAATATATTATTATTATAAATATATAATTATTATATTATATTATATTTATAAATGTATAATTTATATTATATTATATTATAAATAATTAATTAAATTATAAATATATAATATTATTTTATATGTATTATAATTATTATATTAAAAATTATATTTTAAATAATTGCTAACGGCTTGCCCGTCAGCGTATATATATATATATATATATATATATATATATATATATATATATATATATATATAATTAAAAATTATATGCTGACGGGCAAGGCCGTCAGCATATATTATTTTGTTTTTTTTAATTAAAATTTATTTCTTGGCGGGTTAGCCCGTCTGGATAATTACGCGGGATAGATTCCCGCTCGATTCCTGAGGGGATGCTGGCGGGGATAGTTTCTGACGGCCAGGGCCGTCAGAAAATCCACCAGCAACGATTTTCGTCAGGATTTCTGACGGCTTTTTGGCCGTCAGGAAACCGCCAGCATAGCCGGGTTTTTTTGTAGTGAACTGAGCTATATTGTTAACAAAGTTTGTCAATACATGTCAGCTCCTTTAGATACACATTGGAAGGCTGTGAAGAGAATTTTGAGGTACTTGGCTGGGACAAAGAATTATGATTTATATATCAGAAAATAAGAAACTTTAATTTTCCCTCCCTTTTCCTTAATTCAAATTATAAGT